>PVKE010002581.1:7284-25889 GCA_004027555.1 Craseonycteris thonglongyai | reverse complement strand
AAGCAAAATAAGTCAGACTGAAAGAATCCGGAAACATATGACCTCACTTATAGGTGGAATATAAAACTGAAAGTAACAAAGAAACAGAAACTTATGGACACACTCAATAGTTTAGTGTTCACCTGCAGATAAAGGGAAGGTCAGTGAAAGAGCAGGCAAGGGGGGAGTTGGGAATGGGCACCAGGTATATGGTGTTGGAGGGAGAGCTGACTCTGGGTGGTGAGCACATAATGCAACACATAGTCGATGTAATGTAGAGTTGTACACCTGAAAACTATGTAATTGTTACCATAAATTTAACGATAAAAAAATGAAAAAAAAAAAAGAGGTATTTTTTCTGCACAGACACTTACTGAAATGAGTGGCCCTCCAAAAATTTTATTTTCAGGAAGCAATTTAGAATTCTTTTTTAAGAAGTAACAAGTTCGGAAGAGCTGCTAGTGATTCCCACAAAGCTTTCTGGAAAGTCATTTACACCCCTGATGGCGTGCAGGTCAGAGCGGTTGTTTTTAGACATCTCTGTTTAACTTTTACTGCATATCATCTGCAGTTCCTAGTTCAACAATGTAATAAGTGCATTTGGTGATTATAAACTCAAAAATAATGATTTATTTTCATCTGCCTTTGCTCTGACAAATTGGCAGCAATTTTATGCTAGACCTGCTTCTGAAAGCGCAGATTAAACCTCTGCTGCCACCTACAGACTGACTCTGTAACTTCATGTGACCACCATATGAAGTAAATGTGTTTCTTCCGTTTCAGGCATTCTTCTGCCTTCTTTCAGCAACACCTATATTTCAATTTGTTTTCATTGAACCAGGGCCAGATAGACTGAGAACTACTAAAATGGATAAAAGTCATGACTTACGGTTTAGCGCATGTGAGTCCTCTTCTCTAAGGCTCCAAATAAGTTATTTGAGGATTTTCCAACAAGGAGTAATAGGCTGGCAGGAGCTCCTTCACTTCATTCTCTTTTCTCATCACTCTCAGGGGATTTATTAAGTTCAGGGGCCTCGTTATGAAAAAGGAAGACTAGAAAGTCAGCAAAGGCGGGGGGAAAGCCGGAAAATCTCCTTGGAGTTTGGAAATGGCTTATGGGCACCGCAAATCTTGCTCAGCTCTGGGTCCGGTGTAGCCTCGTCCCAGAACCAGAATGTCTGTCCGCATAATGAAACCGGCAGGTCCAACAGAACAGCCTGGAGAACTCAGATACTGGAGCGCAATCATCGTTCCTACCAGGCTCCAAGGTATCGACAACCCTTCTGAAGGCTCCAGCAATGCAGATATGGGTCACAGGGGGCGAGTTTTCTCTGTTGTTGCCGGCTTGTTCAAAGGATCTTTGAACCCCCATTTTACATTATTCGGGGCTTTCTCGTTTCTACAGGGATTTGTTCCTTTCCTTGTGAGCGCCACGGCCGGGACCACCGTGTACGGAGCTTTCGATCCTCTCATCGCTGTCGCTGACATTTGCAAAAAGTATAAGATCTGGATGCACGTGGATGTAAGTGCCCCATAGGGCTCGTCACCGAAATGTCCCTGCGCGTTTTCCACCTGGGGCTGTGGAATGAAATTTCTCTGTCTGTCTGTCTGTCTGTCTGTCTCTCTCTCTCTCTCTCTCTCTCTCTCTCTCAGCTTATTTTTAAATAGTGGTGTTTCTCTTCCATTTTTTAAGACTGCAAAGACAAAATAGCACACCATCACAGCAAGCATTCTGAGGCTGATTACGCCTTAGTGTTCCCAACACGACAATCTTCTTATTTCTTTGAAATACCCGAGCTGAGCACTTACTTCTTGGTTTATTGAACCACAAGGTGCTTTTACCACTATACTCATATACTACACACAGTCACACGCATGCAGAACTCACTTCCCTGTGAGAATGATCAAAAAGATAAAAAGGAGTTGAATTTACATAGGAAACCCAATTGAAAATACTCAAGTCCAATATTTGTATCTGAAGAGAGGAAAGCAGACATGACAACTTGCTAAGAAATATCTACTGCCAAATTTCCAATGTCTTAGCTTGGCCAGCAACGAAGATAAGTTATATAGGAGATGTTTTGATGTCAGGTTTAGTCACATTGATCAATAATGGGATGCCCACCAAAACATTTTCAAATGAAAAAATATCAATTTTGAGAAGGAGAAATTGAAGGGATTTAAATTTAGGCCAGTATTATTCAAGGCATGGCTCGAGGATTAGCTGCTGGCTACCTGCAAACTGCTAATGAGCCACAGTGAGGTAAGGAGCTGCTGCCAGATTATCACCAGCTGTGTATGTTCGGTACAGCTGACATGTCTTAGATTATGAGACTTTCTCTGTGAAGGAAACATGCATTGACTTACATTCTAGTGCAAGCCTATTGTTGAGCAGCACTGGCTTGAATTTGTGTTAGCTTTATAAGTAGTCAGACCAAATTAATTCCCCTTGCTTTGGGAACAGAAAACATCCACAGGCAAAGCTAAGTACATTTCTGTTATTTCAAGGGGTGCCCTGGATAGCGATTACCGATTTTCTATTCCTCATGTAGTTCACAATGTAGCTGTTCGTCAGGCTACCAGAGATCCCTCCATTTTACACACAAAGACACTGAGTAAAGGTTAATCAACTCAAGTACCATCAGAGGCCTGGGTCTCAGGACCGTGGAGTCTACTGAACCTTGCTAGCTGGTTCGGAAACAGGAGTAGCCTGACAACTTTCACAATAACAAGGTCTGAGTGCCTTCAGCCAGCAGACACTGTGCTCTCTCCTCCAAAATTTCCACTTAACGGGGAAGCCGGGATGGCTCAGTGGGTTGAGCGCTCACTTTGCAGCGCTAGGGACCCAGGATTGAATCCCGGCCCCGGCCCGTGCGGACCCATGTGCTGAACTGGGGAGTGCCCCCAGTTCAGTGCTCTCTCTGTATCTCTCTCTCTCTCTTTCTCTTCTCTGTCAAAAACAATAAAAAAGATAATATAAAAATAATTCTCTAAAAAAAAAGATTTCCACTTAAAATGGAGCTGGGAGATCTTTCAACCAATTGTATTAAAGTAGACTCTCGGTTAACCGGCATCCATGGGGACTGGCAGGTGCCAGATGAATGCAAGTGGACTCTCTGTTACCCGGAACTCAAGCAACCGGCAAAATCTCAAGCAACCGGCACCCGGTTGCTTGAGTTCCGGTTAATGGAGAGTCCAGTGTACCTTTCTTTGAAATTTTTCAAGTTTACCACTTATTATTTTTAATGTTTATACATTCTATAATGAAACTAGAAAAAAAATCTTAAAATAGTGTACATTTGGAAAATTGGCTAATTTTTCAAAGTATAAAAGCACTAAAATGACAGCAAAGGGGGGAGAAGCAATTATACCCTATGAGGTTTTTTTTTTCCTCTAAAATTATCCCAGAATTATTTTTACCCACAGAGCATGTTAACATTTTTCAACAACTCTCGATCTTGACATCTTATCTTTAAAGTTTACAACATCGATTCAAATCTTCAGCCTTGAGATCAAACTTTTAAGGGACAAGTTCTTATTTTTCAACTAATTGACCAGTACTAATCTTTCCTGCTTTTTTTGAGGGACTGGGGGATGAACGGAGAAATTACTTTATCCAAAATTACACAGCAGTAACATAGGCCTGGGAAGCTGATTCTTCCTTCTGGAATCATCCAGACTTGTCAGAACAGTTTTCCTTGCAACTCAGAAGCTGTTTAAAGGGTCCCCGGCCCATCTTCTCAACCCTACACTGTGGAGACAATAAGATGTCTCATTCTGAGACAACGAGTTTTACTACTAATAGTCCAGGGTTGCAGGGAGAATGTTCTTCTCACGCAGACTGAGGAAATATTATCATGTGTCTCATTGGGCTTCTTACACCATAGAGATGTGGGATGGAGCCTGAGACATTAAATAGTCCCCCAATTTAAACTTCGAAAATCTAATGCCAGAAGAAAGTGGCCAACCCCCTGCCTTGCATGGGCTCCAGGAGATGCTGATTGTTCTGAAAGACACCAAACTATATCGTTCTAGGCCACAAGAAAGCGCTACCTTCTTCCTTGTATGCTCTTTTTCAGGCAGCTTGGGGTGGAGGTTTGCTGATGTCCCGGAAACACAAGTGGAAACTGAGCGGCGTGGAGAGGTACACACATTTTTCTAGTTCACAACATCGAGTGTGAAGGCTAAATGTGAAAAGCCAATGATACCCAGTTTCCAACAATTGCTAGTGTACAGGTGAGCCTGTGCCTTGTGGGGTCACCTGCGTGTGACTATTGTGTGTCACCAACAAACAGAAATGACAGCCCGTATCAAGTGACCCCAGTGGACTGTCTTCCAGAGATTCCTAACTGAGGCCTGTGGCTCACCAGAGGAATCGGGAATGACCTTCCTGGGATTCTAAACCCACTGCCAAAACTGTTTAAAACTGCAGGCCATCCACAGTTTTCTAGGGAGAAGGTCTATAGCTTTCGTGTTCCATAAAAGCTAATATCCAGGGGTTTAAAGAAACCGGTCGACAACTTCATGAAGCAGATACGCACCTTGTAATTTATCAGCATTGAAAGTTTTGATTTGGGGTTTGATGGGACCCATTTCCATACAGTGCAACATGCTTTCGTTCCCATTGTCATTTTTTTCTATCACAACTTTGATGGCTGCTGCAAAGCTCCCTTTAGTCAGAGACTAAGCAGCAGGTCGTTGAGAAAAGGCTGCAAAACACCAAGGAGGTCATAGCTGATTAGCGCAAAGCATATTCAGGTCCAAGGAAAAACAGAAACACATTGCAGAGTGCAGAACGGGCATTGGGGTTGAGTTTCAAACCATGTGCCAAGCAGGTCCAGGGTTCCCAGTTCTCCTGTCACAGCCCAGCAGGTCACCTGCACTCGTGAGCTCTGACATGCAGGCAACAAAGAAGCCTGAATCCATCCGAGGCTGCCACATGCGCCCCACGCCTTGCCAAGCAGCCAGCTGCTGCCCAGGGAAAGCTTCTCGCTGACTCTGCCTGGGGACAGCTTGGCACAATTTCAGGACAAGGACAGAGGCTGATGGCACCTGGGAGCATCTGTCTGCACTGGTGACGCAGAGCAGCCAGGCCAGAAAAAAAAAAAAAAAAAAAGCACAGGATGTGCCGTGTGCTGCCCAGGCCCACTTGTGTGCGGAGAACCCACGAGGCTTGGGAGGGATGGAGTCCCTGAGACAGCGTCAGGGACCCCCTGGCGGAGAGGAGAAAAGAAGGCAGGAAGACTGGAGACGTCCAGCTAAGGCGCCCCCGGCCAGCAGGGTTGCGGTCCATGGTCTGATCGCAGGCACCCGAGCAAGTGTGAGATGGGACAGACCCGGCCCCTTCCCACACGGAGCCAGTTCTGTTAAGTCTCCACTTCTGGTCCTCTCCGGCTTCTCACGGGCTGAGTTCCTTTTCGGGGTGACACTGTGCATGCAGCCAGAAGCTCATGGAGGAGCCCATGAACGAATCAACAGGGAGAGACAATGAACAAAGGAGAACAATGGAGAAGGTGCTCAGATGATCAGAACAGGAATTAACTTCCCCTGCTCCTGAGAGCGGTGTTCCATACACTACACCCTCTGTCCTCTGAGTTCCTTTTCAGCAGGCACCAGAAGTGAGTGCCTGTTATTCAGCCTTTAATGGATCCTGGGACTCCCAGTGCTGAAAACCAGGCAGTACCCCACACGGAGGATGAGTTGAAGACTCCCTAAATGAAATACCTATGCTGAGCCTTGGAAAAAAACACGCCCACATACCTTTGTACTGCCGACTGTTATTTGAGGGCAGAGCTTAGAACATTCACCGTGGAACACAGAGTCTTCTGTGCTTGCCAGAAGCGTGGAACTGTTTTGTAACAAATCTCTGGGGGATAGCCGGATATGAAGTCCTAAAAGTGAGGGAACTGCAGGTCTTCTGCTCTAGGCAGAACACCCTTAGCTACCCACGTACTGAGAGTCTCCATCTTGCTGGTGTATCAGCAAACGGCACACTTTCTTTGCTGAATAGGGCTGTAGGGCCAGTGGAAACCTCTGGACACATGCATGGACACACGTTTAGGAAAGAAAATGTCACATTTGGGGTATCATGTGTCCCAAGCATTAGGACTCATGCCAACATGGAGGAAATCCATAGTTGACTCTTGTTCCTAAATCCAGAGGTTCCCCCAGGGACCATGGGGTCCCAAAACATTACAAAACATCACAAGCACCCAGAGCCCTGCCCAGCATCTCCTTGGTGAACCAACCAGGTTCTCAGAATGTGACCTCCTCCCTTGCTGACACTCTGAAAATGTCTAGTGTGGTGTTGCTGAGAGAGCATGCCCGGAGCCCTGGTGCTCCAGAGTCTGTCTCTGCACTTTGGAAGTGGTCTCTTATTTCAATTTAGTTTTTTTCAATTACAGCTGACATCCAACATTATATTCAGTGCAGCTGTATAGCACAGAGGTAGGACATTTATATAACTTACGGAGTGAACCCACTAATAAGTCTGTTACCCGCCCTGACACCACACATAGCTGTTATTTATGGACTATGTCCCCTTTACATCCTCGTGACTATTTTGTAACCACCAATTTGTACTTCCTAATCCCTTCCCCTTTCCCCCAACTGACTCTTCCATAATCCTCCCTGCAGCAGGCTGCGGCTCACCTCCAATAATCCATTGTTGAGGTCCCCTGGCAACAGAAGGTTCCAGCACCACTGCGGTTAAATCACCAGTTACAATGTGACCCTCACTCCCGCCCTGAGAGCCAGGGGTTCAGAGATCCAAGTCAGTAGTCACTGGACCTCCGCCACAGGGAAGCCGCAGCGCGAGGCGCCGCGAGGGCACAGAGAGGAGCCTGATAGGAAGACTGTCTGCAAAGGCTTAGACTCTAGCAAGGAAGACGGACGGTCAGCAGTGGGTTAAAATTCAAAGCAGAGGAAGTAAAGGCCCAGGAGACAGCCCTGCAGGCTGACTGAGGACACACAGGAACACGCTGCCTCCCTGGGAGGGCTATTGCAGGCAGCCTGCGCGGGGCTGGGCATTGGATCGTTAGCAGGTGGACACAGGAGAAAGGGACCTGGTGGTGAGCAGGGCCTCAGGGCTTTGAGAGGGTCCTAGGAGAAAGTTCAGATGTGTTTGCTTGGAGACTGAGAGAGAGGCGTTGCGTGACTAGGAAGCTGGGGGGTGTCCACAGTCCTGCCCAGCACACGTCAGCGAGGGGGCTGCCCATAGCAGCTCGGCGACAAAACCCCGGAGCTGCCATCACTGCCGTTTGAGCCGCTGTTAGGCATGGAGGACACTGTATTTCCTGCGGGGGGGAGCTGGGAAGGCCCAGTCATAGCAGCCAGAACGGGAGTGGGGGTTTGAGGAGAGGAGTGATCATCATCTCACCCCCGCTTTGGAAAGCCAACTCAGGACTGGAGCGAAGATGTGAGCCAAGAGCTGGGCAGAGCTGGTGGGCATATGGGCGGGTTGGGCGGGGAGGCGGCGGTGAGAGAGGCTGGGGGTGTGACCGAAGGAGAAATCCAACGGCAGAGGGCATTGTCCAGAGAGGGAGGACCAGAGCATGAAACCAAAGCCGCACCTGTTTGGGAGCTGGATGCCTGGGAGGAAAAGGGAGTGGGGGGCAGCCACCAAGTGAGTACGTTTGGGGTCCGCTGCATCCGTGGTACAAATGAGGGCACAGGGCTGTGCCTGAAAACAGCCCTGGGGGACTCCTGTTCTCGCCAACTTCAGGAAGATCACAGAGGCCATGTGACTCAGCCCCACAGCAAAACATTTTGAAATAAAGTTAGGCTGCGTCATTGACTCACTCCGTGCAGCATTTGCCTTCTTTCTGAGGCAGCCCCGCTGAGGCAGACATGGGACAGGGACAGGCAGCTGTGGGCCTTGGCACTTGCTAGTCTAAAAAGCCACACAGGCCACGGCAGAGCAATAAACACCTCCAGTCATAGAAATGGAGGACAACGTGTCCTCCACTAGGGGTCATCACTGACAAAGCTTGAGTTTCATCAGGATTACGATGTAGCCGTAGAATGTTATAGAATGCAGTCTATGTGCCCAACGTCACGAAGCTCCTAAATGATCGAATTGGAATCAATAGCTAAAGCCAGTCTTATGATGTGTTAAACACCGTTGTAAGCACTTTACCTGAAAGATGTACCATTATTCTATTTAAACACAAGGAGATCTAGGCACAAAGAGGTTAAATAACTTGTTCCAAGTCACACAGCTAGGTAGTGATAGAACCTGGGTGCAAACACAGGCTGGGTGGCTCTCGAGCTCTCTTCCCTTAACCACTAGCACCTACTGCCCAGAGCCCAAGTTTCTGGGTTTGGATCATTCTACAGAGACCTTCTGCAAAGCTGGGAGCTATGTTCTCAGAAGGAGCTTCTCAGCGCCATATTTCCCCGTTGTTAATTGTGAAGTCATTTAGTCCTCTTTGCAAGGCACTAGCCAACTGGCCACAAAGAAATGCCTTTGCCTCTTGCCTCAATTCCAGTCCTAACATATCTGACAGCCAGTGTCAGAGCCAAAGAACGACTGGAAGGAGAGTTGACATATCCACCGATTCAGATTCAGCTCTCCAGGTCGGTGAGTGCTCTCTGACTGGCCGCATGAGCCCGCATCCACCACATCCACGAATGGGATCTTTCCCAGCTTCTCATCTCTTCCCCAGGTTCTCACGCCTCGGGTGCTGGGTATAGGGTGAGCCCAAGTGTGTTGTTCAGCCAGAGCAGTGGCAGCTGCTACTTCACTCTCCTGTGAGTCTGTTTATACCAAGGTCACATTCCTGATTCTGCCTCAGTCTCTCAGAAGAGATGTGCAGAGGCTTGCCTGCTTGATACGCACATAAAGTGAGTGACAGGGCTCGCGGAGGGACAGCTGCCCACCCTGGAGGAGGGGGTTGGAGCAGCGTAGCCAGAGTGAGAGAGAGACGGACGAGGTCCAAGAACGCTGCAGACGGTTGGCTTGATCTGGGCCTTAGAGAATAAGTAAGGCTTACCCACAGGCAGCAAAGGGAAGGGACGTTTCAGGATGAGGAAAGTGCATTAAGAGACCCAGAATCATGAAAATAGAATTTTCTGAGGACAGAAATAGTCTGGTGTGATGGAAATGGCTCCAAGAAAGTGAAAGGACACAGGACTGAACACATGGCCTGTGACTCCCTTGTGTGGGCATCACTGCCTCAACCCTACCATTTAGAATGTAGACTGGAGGTCAAGGGAAGTTGTTAACAATTTAGAAAGAGGAGAGAGCCCTAAAGATAATGCCTGTACTGGGTACAGGATGAAATGGAAACCAAGGGTCAGTTAAGACATGATTGCTGTGTCCACATTGAAATGATAATAGAGTATCTCCCTTGCAGTCCAGTAGGATAACTCCTGATTAGAGACAAGATGGAAGCTCTTACGGAAGGGACACATTTGAAAAATCTGGTGATCAGTTGAATCAGAAGAAGAAACAAAATAAGTCAGTGGAAGGAGCCCTGGCTCTGAGCTCTGGGCCACCACGGTGGCGTCAGCAGCGAGAGCATTGGGGACACACATGAAGACAGCTCCTTCGCCTGCTTGATGCTGTGTGCCTGGTGGTCAAAAGCGGGACTCCACCAGACGATCCCAGTCACTCGAAGAAGCTGTCAGACCCTTACATGGGAGCCCAGGGGCCACCCCACGGAGACACGAGCTCTCGCCTGCGCTCTCTCTGTAGACAAAGAAAAGGCTGTGGATTTAAGAGTCCACTTATCACTGCGGAAATGTAGTGTCCTCCTGGAGTCTGAAAATCAGTGCCAAGCACTCGAGTTCTGTCACCTATGCACAGGGCCTCTGTCGTCGGAACCTGTGGTAGGTGCCCCCCTCTTAACATGATTTGTTTCTTTTAGGGCCAACTCTGTGACATGGAATCCACACAAGATGATGGGCGTCCCCCTGCAGTGCTCTGCTCTCCTGGTTCGGGAAGAGGTACGTCTCACCTGAGTGGTGGCCCATTCGTTTGTGGGGATTAGACAGAGTACCTGTGTGTGTGTGTGATGACAGAATCAGAATACAGGATGATTTCACAGGATGGACCAGTGGGCCACATACAAGAAGGGGAATTTGTTCATGAGAATAACTGTCAGGTCCTGCTCTTCTGTTCTGGTAGGATGGTTATCACTGGACTAGACAGACAGGCATGTTTCACACGTGGCTAAGTTGTACTTGTGGAAAAAAAAGCATATGACATTAGGGGTCAACAACTCTGTGGGGTCAACAATGGGTCAAGAGGAAATTACCATTCATGAAACATTAATGCGATAACAGAGTGACTTTTCATGATGAGGGCGGTGGTTGTCCTCCAATGTCCTCTGGTTAAACCACACGTGGAGTGATTCACTTACATTGGCGCCAAATGGTATACAAGACTCTGTCAAACAAGAGCTCAGACTGTGGAGAGCACTTGGAATACATGTAAGACAGGTGGTTGAAAGAACCAAGCGTGTTTCATCTAAAATAAAAAGTAAAAAGAAGAAAAAAGAAACAGAGGGCTGAGAGGATAATAGGCTTCGTGGTTTAAGTAACTCTTGAGTGGAAGAGATTCGTCTTTTTCTCAAAGCTTCAACAACCTGGGTTAGGAACACTGGGTAGTACAGATTTGATGACAAAATTAGAATACCCCATGGTTTTAGGTCTGACTTGGGGTCAATTAAAAGGAGTCCATTCCTAAAAATTAAGCTACCCAATAAGTAATGAATGTTTTAGGTAGGAATAAATCCATCACCAAGGGAGGTGATCAGATAGAGATTGGATGGTCACTTTAGTAAGATAGAAAGGATTCCTTCACTGGGAAGAGTAGCAACATCCCTTCCAAATCTAAGAGTCTACGATGCCCTGACAGTGTTTCCCTTAAGGGGGTCCAAGGAGCAACACCTTTCGATCAGATTGTATTACATATTCTGTGATGAGAGAGTTCTCAGTTTATAAAAAAAAAAAGTTCAGAATACATTGGATTAAAGGGCGAAAAACAAGTTTCATTATTGCAGGGCATATCCAAGCCTTTAATATGCTGATATAAATTACAAATATCTCAAAAGAAGGAATTAGTGATACAAAATTTCATGAATTTATTAGACCATGGGAATCTCTTTTACAGCCACTGCAACACAGCAACTATTCATGTGCTTAAAATAGTTTGAGACATAATGGTTTATAACCTTTTAATGGCTCACAACCAGGATATTATCTCACCAAGGCCTGTTATGTGAAAATCAATATCACTTTTTCTTATCCTTTTGTACAGTAAGGTTGGCACAGCCCAACCTTTTAGAGGTCATATGCTTTGAGTGGCTTTTCCTGTCCCAGTAGAAGCTGGTTCAATCTGTCACTATTCTACACTCTCTGGGGTGGCCTCTCATGCGAGCTCACATAGCTGGGGTGAAGATTGGTGCCAAGTTTCTGTGACCATGAAACAATATAGAAACACCTATGGCAATTTTCACCTTTATTGGTCTTCAAGTGAATTTTCTTTTCAAGTTCAATGTCCTTCTACTGCCCTATTACAATTATATTGTATGATTTCCCTTACTTTCAAAAAATTACTCAATGAGATCCACTGAATATGAAGCCTAAACTATATGGCTGAGCCCAGTCCTGTCATCTATCATGTGGGCACTCCATCTTTCAGGACCTTGTTAAAATTTTAGTTGCATTGCATTTTGTTTTAGTTTGGATATTTTTAAATTTATTTATTTATTTATTTATTTATTTTTAATTTTTTTTTTGACAGAGAGAGAGAGAGATACAGAGACAGAGAGAGAACTGAACTGGGGGAGCTCCCAGTTCAGCACATGGTTCTGCATGGGCCGGGGCCGGGATTCAATCCTTGGTCCCCGGCGCTGCAAAGTGAGCACTTAACCAATTGAGCCATCCCGGCTTCCCCTAGTTTGGATATTTTTAAGGGGCTCTTCCTGCTAACCTCAACTAAATGATAACATTTTAGTCTTTTCTTTTCATGAGTCACAAGAGAAAAAAGAATGCTAAATCTTCTATAAAATCACAGTTATGCTGTAGATAACAAAAGAGTCAAAGGATTCCTGTGGTTCGTGACAAATTGAAACATGATGGGGTTTCTAGTGAGGAGACTAGCAGTGCTGTTTTAGTCAGAACATGATTCCTTCACTGTCCTTGGGAACAGTGCAATCACTTTGCCACCCATTTTCCATAGTAAGCTTACTGTGTGTCGGAAAATGGTCATTTCCACTGTAACCACCATATGCAACTGAGTTGAAAGTGTGGTACCAACACTATAACAACTCTTGAGAGGGGAACATGACATGTGAAAGACATCTCAGAGTAGCAATATCCTTTTTTAATACTTATTTTTAAACACTTTTGTTATGTTTAAGAGAAAGTGAGAAAGAGAAAAGAGAGAGAGAAGAGGGGAGAACCCAGAGCAGTCTCCATAGTTGTACATCATTAGTTATGACATGGTTTCATTCCACACAGGTGGATGTGGGGCTGCACAGGATGGGAACCAAACCAGGGGCCTCCCATATGGGAGAGGAGAACCTTCATCACTGAGCCATCTCAGCAATTACTAGTTGCACCACAGTTCAGCATATGGATGTGCACAAGCCAGGGCCGGGAATCAAACCCCAGACCTTGTGGTTGTAAGGAAAAGTGCCCAGCCACTGAGCTATCCTGGCATCCCCAATAATGAACTGTTGTCAAAACTGTGATTTCCAAAGAGAACTCAAACCCTCACAGCTAAATGATAAAGTACTTGGACTAAATATCAGTGAAGCACTAGAAGAATCCTACTAATAATATTTCACAGAACCAAAGAGTTTCCAAAATATTGTAGTTGCAACAAAAAACAGAACGTCAGGATGTTCTCCCCAAGAATGAACATTGCACTCTGATTGTGATATATATTTTTATTTTTATTTTTTTAATAAAAGCCTTTTCTGATTAACCTTTGGTGACACCTGACCTTGAATCATTTATCCCACAGAGATGACCTATCACAGCATCCCATCCGGTCCAGGGGTTGGCCCCATATATATATTTGTTTTTCATTTGATTCCTACTGTTTCCTTTCTCCAGGATATTTCATGGCTCTCTTATTTTTCCTTACTAACTTCCATCACAATGTAAACTGAATAGACCATCTGAGAAAGTCAGTAGAGTTTCTTAAGTGTTGTCTTTTCTTCTAGGGGCTGATGCAGAGTTGCAACCAGATGCACGCCTCCTACCTCTTCCAGCAAGATAAACACTATGACTTGTCCTATGACACTGGCGACAAGGCCTTACAGTGCGGACGCCACGTTGACGTTTTCAAGTTATGGCTAATGTGGAGAGCTAAGGTGAGCACGTGTAGATTAGCTGAATGTTAACTAAAAATACAAACTATGCCTGGTATGACATGTTAAAAATTGATTTCCAAGTTGAAATTTTCCCCAAATTAAGTTTCTTTTGTTCTATTCCTAAGATACCTGCATTCTACCATGGGCAAGAATATAATAAAACCCATGATATTACTTTTTTCCCTTTAAGTCAAATTGCTCTGAATGTTCACTCATCTAGAAAGCAAGACCATGTTGTTATATGGCAGAACATCTGGTGTTTAAGAGGCATTTTGTTGTTTTTACCCAGAGATTAATAACTTGGGCAGGTTCATGCAGTCTAAAAGCAGATGTTTGTAGAACAAAAAGGAAAATCAAAAGAACTCATCAGGATAGCTTATAGTTGACTTTCAAAGGAGTAACCTCAAGTTATAAGGACTTTTTAAAAACTCCAGAAGTACCTAGGACCTCCTTTTGTAATTTCCCTATTGACCTCCATATTTAACTGTAGGTGATCGATCACCCCAGAAATGAAGACTTTGTAACCAATGGCATGCCATACTGGCTGGACCTAATTGTAGCCTTCTAAGATCATAAGTGTATGTTTAAATGTAAGCAGACTAGAAAGGTCAAATATTTTATTTTTATTTTTGACCCGATTCCTATTTGAATTGTCACTGACCTCATTTATCTCCCATGGTGGGGGGGTGGGATGGGGCAATGGCCAGAGCCAGCTGGGCGTGCTAGAAATACCAACGGCCAAACGAGTACATGAGGGGAAGTTAACGAAGGGAATGAGAAAGGGAGCGATTAGGAGGCAGTTGGCATGCCCCCAGGTCCGGAATGGATGGGGAGGGCCCACAAAGTTGGCTCTCAGCTTTCTAAGTAGCCTCCACAGAGAGGTGACAGGTTCAATCCCATGGGAACAGGCAAATAACTCCGTCAGCAGCAGTGAGACTCACCAGGATGAAACCACAAAACGGGGTCTCTCTTGGGTCGATGTAAAGAGACATGAAACATGTCCACAGCCATGAACTCCATATGCTGTTGTTTCTAAAAAAATTTCAGAGCAAACTGAATTGCCTTAAGCAGTTTAGAGAAGGAGATGACTAGCAAGAAAAAGAGGGAGGTTGGTAGTGGAGCAATGCAGTCCACAATGACTTTATGGAATCCTTTAAATCCACACTGGAGAAAGGCAGGTTAAATAGAAAAGGTGGGCTTGCTTCATGCAGAATAACTCTCAGATGGCTCCAGGGAGGGCAAGCCTCCATAATGCCACTTACCCAGCTGAATGTTCTCCAAGCATTGCTCAGTATTAAACAGCTACCTAGAGTGAGGCCTTGGGTAAGTTGTACCCCATAAAAGTGCTATGATGGGCGGGCTCCAATCCTTGATCTGGGCAGGAGACCTCTTCCTCTTTTAAAAGTTGAGAGCCTAACATACCTGGTCCCCACCACCCAAGATTAGACTCATTCTACTGGCAATGATGCTTGCCTTTGGGAAAAATAAATAAATCAAGAATATGACTTATTGGTGTACTCTCGAGACGTTTTCAAAGGAGTGGTTTTCATTTCATTGGTAGGTGACAAAGTATCTGCTGGTAAGTTGAGGAAAGCTTGATCTCTAAATATGGTTCAGTGTGATCCTTTTCATCTCTTCTTCCTGCGGCGTTTTTATTAAAGTGATGATCATCAGCCATGTTTGCACAAAGATGTTCCTCTCATGTGTCATCAGTTCCTGCTGCTCCTTCTCCATCTGAAGGCTGCTCACCAGTGTGGGGCAGCTGGCTGGTTCTTAGAGAAATAACTTGGAGGACATCAGGTGGGAATTAAACAGCAGGTCCCAACGAAGCCCGAAATAAAGGCGAAGGATCCAGTTTCTAAAGCCCTGAATGAAAAATACCAGGAGAGGGAAGAAAAAGAGAAAAAGGAACCATCACAGTCACTGCATCCTCTGTGGACACATATTCTCTGAATTCCGGATGCAAAACCTTAAGTAGCTTGACATGAAAATGGCAAAAGCTCCCATTTGGCTTTCAACTCAAAGCTGAGTTTTTTGCATAATGAAATGATCATTGTTAAAAGTAATAAGCTCAGTCTTACACTCTCAATCAGAGGTGAGGATAATTATCATCTTCTCCCATCAAAAGCTCTCTAGTGGTGCCAGTCAAGGAAGGAGAAGCCATTGTCCCAAGAAGAATTGGGAAAGAGTTGGCCATGGTGTTCCCTCTCGCATGCCCTTGTGCCCTCAGGAGTGAGGGAACAAGGTGAAAAAAACAACAACAATAAGGAGGGGGAGCCAGGCATTAATCAGCAAGCCCCGTTATCAGATCTGCCTGGAGAATTCAATCAGTGTTCAAGTGAATCCACATTTTCTCCTTAGTAAGAAACCCCATAAAAAATAGTAACCTAAAAATAAATTACTATTCTTTAATCTGTAATGATGGATGGAGCTAAATGCATTGATGATGGCCATCATATTAAAGTCCAGGATAGCTTGATTATAGCAAATTAATGCAAAAATAGTAGTAATAATAATGAGCCTTCCAATGCTGGGAGGCATTCTAGATGGAGTCACAGTTTATGGCCCTATCATCAGCAAAGGCACTGTGTCTGCCCTCAACTCTCTTCTTACTGAGTAGAACTTTCATTTTGTCTGCATTTTATTAGAGAATCCTAGGGCTTGACGATTATTTTCCAGCTTGACAAATTTCAAGATGGGAAAAACTGAGTAAAAACCTGGTAGTAGAAAGAAAAAAAAAAAACCTAAAAATTATTCCCCCTTTTTTAGGCATACAGGGATGGCTTACTCTGTACATCACACATTTTCACAGATCTCTGTGTTTTTATCGTTATACACGTTGGCAACTTTCCTTTTACTTTTCTGGGATTACCCTCCCTAATGTAAATGTAGATAAAAGAGAGGGACTGGCAAATGGCTGGAGGAAGAAAATAATAATAATAATAATAATAATAATAGAATAGAAAATTATTAAAGGGTTCATGATGTCTGAAACCCTTCGCCAAATACTGAATGTTCACATTCTCTCTGAAATATTAATTTTAGTGAATAGATACTGAGCTGCCATTACTGCGCCTGATGTTGAATGACATAAGGAGGCTACACTTTCCGGACATGATAAGATAAATGCACAATGACCATCCCATAAGACATAATAGAAACAGTCATAAAAGAAACAGACACACCTTGAGAAGTTAAAGGATGGAGAGCTCATGCCTAGTTTCAGAATCAAGAATGAGTCCTCAAGAGATGACCTTCAAGATGGGTCTTGGACAAGATAGGTAGAATAGGATAGGAACCAGCAAAGCTGGGAAATGGACTTTCCAGAAAGAAGGTCGAACAGGGGCCAACATGCATGTTCTGAGTCTAGTGAAGAGTCTCAGTTGACAGAATGGTAACTAGGGAGCTATTGTCCAAATGATACCAGTAAAATATGGAGCCAGCAGCCAAGGATTCGGTCATTATTTCACAAGTGCCATCTCTGAGGCCCCAGAGCACTCATTGAGGGTTTTAAGATGCAGAAGAACCATGAGCAGCACTCAAGATGCCAGGCCCTGAGGTGACATTGAGGCTATGGCTGAACCGTGAGAGACCGTGAGACCGCTGAGGAAGAGAACACGCATTGTGTTCATCTTCCTGAAATGCCAATTGAGGAGTATGGGGTGGGCCTGAGAGCTTGCATTTTTGACACAGTAATCTGGTTCTGATACAGACGGTTCCTCAGAACATTCTTTGTAAAAACACTGCCCCAGGGATTAAAAGTTGTATTTCCATTCATTCATCCATTCACTCAACAAATATGAGCACCTAATGTGTGCCCAGCACTGCTGGTATGAGATCCAGGAAAGTGGACCCACCTCATCTCCATTACAATTGCTCCTTCTGGTCTCCAGTTCTAAGAGCTCCTGGGATGAGCACTGGCTATTTTTCTAAGTCTTCCATTAGCACTCCACAAATACGGAAGGAGTTAGGAGGAAAGCCATTTTGAAAAGTAATTCTCTAGTGTATTCTGATGTGAGTTAAACAGCTCCAGTCCAATGCTGTTGTGTGTTTTTTTCTAAGTCCAGACCCTGGGCTTCCAGAACTGGAAGCTAAAAGATCGCTGAGATAATATTCCCCCATTATACACATATGAGTCATTTATCCCTGCAGGAAAAATCTAATGAGCTTTGCATAATAACAGGTCTACAAAGCATCTGTGTGGCCCCTTAAGATTCATTCATTCACTCATGTGTTCCACAAATATTCGTTGAGCACCTACCAGGTTTGTTCTATAATGGGGGTACATTGATGAACAAAAGTAGGGTCTGGAAATGGCAAATGTATATGATGGGCAGGAGTTAAACAGGCATCCTGGGGGTCCCTGATGATGCTTCATATACACAGGGAGAGAATAACCCAGCCCTCCTATCATTAATGACTTCCATAATTACCCCTATGAATGGCAGAGGCAAATTTTCCCTCGAGTAATCAAAATAATCGCCTGAGAATGGAGACTCACAAGAAAAGGAGTCACTGTGGAGAGCAGTCATGACAAACACGAAAAGGAACAGAAACACCTGAATGGGAGAGCATCACAGGAGAAATAATTTCCTGAAAAGCCTCTAGAAACACTGCCTTATGTAAGGAAAGTGCTGGCACAGAGCTCAGACAGAAATGGCAGAAAGACCATGTCTGGAGGGCTCCTTTGTCCTGCATCTCAGCCTGAGTGCTCTCCGACATTTCTCAGCCTGCCTGATACTTTCTTTTTCTCTTCCTTAGGGGACTACTGGGTTTGAAGCACATATTGACAAGTGTTTGGAGCTGGCAGAGTATTTATACAATATCATCAAAAACCGAGAAGGCTATGAAATGGTGTTTGATGGAAAGGTGTGTCTTCTGATTCCTGCGATCCCAAAATCTTTAGTCAATTGCAATTCTTATCCTTGATGTTTTTGATGACAGTAATGTGGTGTCCATGTAAGTGGGACCATTACAAAGGAGAATTGGGGATGAGGGGGTAGTTATTCTGAGTCAGAGTAAACATCAATCTCAGACAAAGATAACTGTATCACGTGAAAGTCCAGTATTCTAAAGGTAATTGTGATGTAAAAAGAGGAATTGGGGGAAAGCCGGGACGGCTCAGCGGGTTGAGCGCTCGCTTTGAGGCCACGAGGACCGAGGATCGAATCCCGGCTCCGGCCCAGGCAGGACCCACGTGCTGAACTGGGGAGTTCCCACAGTTCGGTTCTCTAACTGTCTCTGTCTCTGTCTCTCTCTCTATCTGTCAAAAAGTAAAATAGAAATAACTATGCACTG
>PVKE010002580.1:44732-81191 GCA_004027555.1 Craseonycteris thonglongyai | reverse complement strand
GCCCATTCAGACCCATATGCTGAACTGCGGAGTTCCCCCAGTTCAGTTCGTATCTCTCTCTCTCTCTCTCTCTCTCTCTCTCTCTCTCTCTCTCTCTCCCCCCCCCTTTCTCTGTCAAAAACAAATAAATAAATAAAACTTAAAACTGTTTTCACATCCTTTGTTTCAAATTGGCTTTTACCCTATCAATAATCACTATCAATTAATCCTAGATGATTTATCATTTCTTACTATCACTAGATTGTCTTGGATTTGCACTTCTATGTTTATAAGTTGATTCTTCATCACTCATAATAGTTCATATATTTTAAACTTGATATGTTAATTTTAAAACTTGGTTGAGAGGAGAACTTGTATGATAACTTAGCAGTCTTGATATATTTTACTTACGGTATTATGATGTAACCCACTATAGCACATTACTCATTCTACCCTTCTACTCATAGGGTACCACTTCCTTCTGCAACCACCCAGCCAAAATGAACACCTCTGCCCCTCTTACCACTCTCAGTTCTTTTTAGTACGTATTTTAACATTTCCATAGCATGTATTACCAGCTGAATTTACCTTGCTTATTTATTTTCTTTTATTATTATCTTTTCTAATTTAATGAAGACAGGGACTGCTAGTACAATAAAATGATGAGTGATTAAATGAAAGAGAAAAACTAAATTGTCACACTTTGAACCACATGACATTCCATCTATCCTTCTTGGTGTCAAATTTAGAATGCAACATCTTCTGTTCTGCTTTTGGGGGAAAAAATTATCTAGTGTTGGAACAGGATTTAACAGTTTGCAGAGTGCTTTAATATATATTATACCATTTGTTCCTAACAGCAACTACTCTCTATGATGTGTTCTTGATTTTCTCAGGGTGTGGAATTTCTCTATGTTCTTATCACTTCAATCTCTCCTTTCACGTGGATCACAGGCTTTATTTGTGTAAATGCCCTATGTTTGCTACTGAACACTAAGCATCTAGAAGGTAGAAACTAAGTTTTGCTCATTTCATCCCTCACAGTATTTAGTATCTTGCCTCATACAACACTGTTGCTAAACAGAATCTTTATTCAAATATTAAAGCGGTTTTTAAGACAAAATGCGAAGCAATTCTATGAACTCTGATTGCACTTAGCTAAATAATACATTCCTAAAATACATTTATATGTACACTTCAGCTGTTCCAAGTGTTTGTTTAGATATTTATTTAATTTTTAAAACCATAATCTCTGATACTATGTCTCAATGAAGTTCTTCAGATTCAGTGATGGCTTTTCTTACTACGTAAGTGATTTTCTTACTATGTAAGGATTGACTCTGGTGTGAGTCAGGTCATTATCTATGGGATCTACATTTGCCTCAAACACTCTAGAATTTTCCTTTGATATTTTATTTTTAAAGATGCAAAACTGAAGAGGTGGGATGAAAAGCATACCAATAATCAAAATGCACAAGTATTGCTCAAGGGTAGTAAAGATAGTACTAAAAATTTGCATGAGATGAATAAATATCCCGTTTAATTCTCATTACATGTAAAGTTCTAAGCAACCATATTATTTTCTACTAAGGTCATATGTTTGAGAGCCTTGGTAATCTTTCATTAATATTAGTTAAGATAGGGTATAGGAAGGACCAGACAAGATAACATTTGGCCTTTGGATGGTACTACCCTTGAGAAAAATTAGTGAATTTTTGTTTCCTTAGTGACTCTATTAAGTGAGTATTCATGCCTTTATTGATCATTTAGAAAATGTCATAACTTGCCATGTACTATACAGAAACAGGGGCAATAAAATAAAACATGAAAGGAGACACATAAACGACTGCTTACAAAATCCCGTGGAAGATGCCCAAGTAGAACCTAATAGTAAACTCTAATCTAGATATACAAAAGGGAGAGAGAATCATCAACTTTGCTTTGTGGAGGAGTTTGAAGGTACTCAAAATGTTTTATGAACAGATGCTTGAATGGGGTTTGAAGAAAGAGTGAAGTTCTCAGATAGAAGAGGCAGATAAGGACCTTTTAGAAAGAAGGGAGATTATGGACAAAGGCGTGGTGATGTAAAATGTTGTGGGCTATACTGGGTAACTACAGAATTGTTCAAGGTAGCTAGAAAGAGAAAGAAGGAAGTTAGAGAGAAAAGAAGGATTCAGCCATGGGTGGCTTGGAAGGTCATCCTAAGGAATTTATTTTTTATCCAGACAGCAACTGGGAGCCACTGGAGGGTTTCAAGAATGGAACAGCAAGGCCAGAGTGTTACAATGTTAAAGATGGTTCAGTGCAAGCAAGGCTGTCATTTAAAGGGATGATTGCTCAAGTTGATATGTACTGTCAGAACATTTTAGAGCAAATTTCACATTGAAAGTGAAATAATATTTTAGTTTCACTCGCTATTATTGTTCTCCATCCATATAGCAATTTTTAAACTTCAGAAATAAAGCGTCATTAGCTTAAATAAGTTAAAGCGCATGCCTAATTACCATTCCAGAAGACACATTATGCCTTTCTGTCTACCTGACTATCCTTACATTCTCTTCACTTCAGTAGAGGGTAAGTACAGTAAAGATACACTGCAGAATACATGAACACATGTGAAAAGAGGCAAGTGGCTTATTATTTACCTTCATGGAGGAGATGTATTTGATAAGTGTGTCCAGAGGTGCATGGCAACTCATGATGTAGAAAAGGACTTGAGTCAGTAGAACTGGGTTTTAAACCCAGTTCTAGAATAACTTAGTCATGTGACTTGAAATGTTAATTGATTTCTCTGAGCCTCAGTTTATTCATCCTTAAAATGAGGTAGCTTATTCCTGCCTTAACTGTTTTACAAGGTCACAGTGAGAATCTATTGAGATAATGTCTTAAGTACAGAAGTGCTTAATTTATGCATGCTTTCAAAACAAGATCTTCCTGGGGAGTACCAAATAGCAAGAAATCATAAAGCACTATTAGAGAAACTTTCTGCAAAATTCATAAGTACAAATATCTACCCCAGAAACCATCTTACAATCTCCAGGTTTATACTTCTCTGATCTGTTTTCCACTCTGTAAATTGATGTACAAATTTAAGAATATATTTTTATGAGTGATGGTGTCTGGGTTGAACATTTTACCATTATGAATGTTATGCAACAATTACTTCTCTAAGCAAATAGGACATTTTCTAGGACTAGTTGCACGAAGTAAATATTATGGAAGTGTGGTTGTGTCCTGGCACATGGTTTGTTTTTAATTAAAAACATTCTAAGGAAAATAGTTTTGTATAGAGGAAAGAATTTCGGATGCAGTCAAATCACTTGTTCACTAAAACTGGCTCAATTAGGCCATGAAATTATATTTACATGTCTAAATTATATTCAATATCTGTTCACCTATCCACATAATTCACATTACAAGTACTCCCACAACATTCAATCACCAAATATTGACTTCACACATTATTAGAGGTTGCTTGGGAAGACATATTAGCAACATTAGAATTGGAACTTCAAAGCATTTGCAACTCTGGCAAACTTGAAAGCTTGTCCATTTTTATGCTCTTTATCTGCAGAGTAATGACACTGGCAGGATCATGTAGAACTGATTCAGGCCCAAGTAAAGAGCACTGGTGAGCTCCAGTCCGTTACCTTCATTCAGTGTTGGATGAACTGGCTTGTCCTGTTTCAGGGAACTGCAATATATAACCATAGACCTCATCATTATGAAAAAAATTGTCCGTGGAGAAAAAGAACATTACAAATGCTCTTTTTCTTCTTTATCTTAGAATCTGAAGATTTGAAACTCCAATTGTTACTGTACCAAGATTGTTTTGATTGTTGGCCAGTAGACCGCTGTTTTTTTTTGTTGTTGTTGTTTTTGGTGTGTGTGTGGTGTTTGTTTGTTTGTTTGTTTGTTTGTAAGCCAAGATACTATCCAATGTACTGAATTGTGAGGGTCAGAGTAACCTATATAATAAAAATGATTGACGCAAGGGAACTTGTGTCTTTGAGGCCATTTCCTTCCTAGTTAGGTGACTTTGAATGGAGAGACATAGTGAACGTTTTCAGTGGATCTTCCTTGTCTTCATAATTAGGATGTAGGCTAATTGAAGCCTTTCATGCTTGAACATTTGCATAAAATTTTCCTTCTGCCCTTATTTCTCATCCATGCTGCAAATTGACTGTAAAGCTTGTGGCAGATCCAAATTGTTTTATTGTAAGCAATGCTGGCACGTTTCACTGTGTAACATACTTTTTCAGTTCTCCTTATAGAATACTATTAAGCACCCATCATTAGAAAAACTGGTGTTATTTTGTTTCATAACTATAATTTATATCTTATTACAGTCTACATTATTTATTTATTATTAAAGATTAATTTTATTGTTTTTGACAGAGAGAGAGAGAGACAGAGACAGAGAGAGACAGAGAGAAGGGGAGGGCCCAGAACAGTTTCCATAGTTGTTGGTCATCAGTGTTTGACAGTTTCATTCTACACAGGTGGGTGGGGGCTGCACAGAGTGGGAACTGGGCTTGGGGCCTCCTGCATGGGAGGCATGCCCCAGTGAGCTGGGGCCGAACCAGGGGCCTCCCACATGGGAAGCTTGCCCTGGTGAGAACTGAACAGGGGAGCCACACCACAGTTCAGCATATGGGTCCACATGGGCTGGGGCCGGATTTGATCCTCAGAACCTGGGGGGCTGCAAGGCGAGCACTTAACCTGCTGAGCCATCCTGGCATCCCCTACAATCTACATTATTTAAATTATCAGGTGTCATCTATATTTTAGGTGATTCCAGGTAAAGGAAGAATATATAAAAATGATTGGGTAAAACTATAGCCTAGACATACATATGTGGGGCAACTAAAAGATATAAAGAATCAAATTGTAATGAATTAGGAATTATATTCAAAGTACTCATAGAGACTCGGTGTTTTTGAAAGTATATGGTTAATTTGTGGAGGGCAACAAGCAGATGTGGTATTACGAAAAGAGTTCAAATATTTAAATCAGAAAAGGGCTACTTTTCTCTTTTGGTAAAAACACTTGAAGTTTGAATTTTAGTTTTTCAACCTGCAAAGTTGTAAATCTATAACATCTAGTTCATAAATCTGTTGAATGTTTACACTCTATGAGGTGATATCAATAAAAGTTTTGTGTAAAGTGTGATGTAAGATAGAATACCTTTTTGGCCAAAGCCTCTTTTCTTCTTGGCGAAGCCCATGCATTCTATTATTTATTGCCTTCTCTTTTTATAAAAAAAGAAAACTGCTGCCTTTCATCTCCCTCCTGACAGTCTTTTCTCTGTGAGGAGTTTCCACTGCTGTAGCTGGTGTTTTCTCCTCCTCCTTCTATTTGCTCTTTACTCCTGAATCAAGTGGTCATGCTTTTTTCCTTCATACCAGCTATTGACAATTAAGTGGATGAGAACCCAGGGATAAAGCCTTTGTAATGTGCAGTTATTAACAAAGGAAACTTTTATTTTATCAAGATCAAAAGGCATCATTACTATTGCTCACTATCCAGAGAGAGCTTGGAAATATTTTAATTATAGTCAACTCCTTTTGCTGTAGTGTTCATTTTAATGAAACTTGACTTTCTAGTCTTATCTTTACTGAAATATTTTCACATTTTCTCCACACACTTTTTCTTTCTTAGATAATAAAAATTCACTGTTAGGGGCATTGGGGGTGGGGGTGGTGACAGGGCATGATGAGTGATTAAAAAGGGATGTATAGAGCTGAGTCCTCCTTTACAGGGTTACGATGTGTCTCTAATATAACTGTAAATCCACAAAAAAATCAGAAAACCATAAGAGAGAGGTTCAGAAATAAAATTTTAGAAAAATCAGTGAAAAACTGAACTTTCAAGATAGTGATGATTTGTAAGGGGCTGAGAATATATGGTGAGTATTGGCCACAAACCATTCATTCAGTGTATTAACAGGAACGTTGTCTATCAGAGAAAGAGCCAATGCCAACCAGACTAGAGGTGATAACTAACATAAAAGCAAAGCAAAGAGGCTATATTCCAGGTATCCTGTTCAATGCCAGGAATACGGAAACAATATTACAATGGGTACAATAGGAGTTATACTTCCAGGTAATAACACAATTAAAATTTTTTATCTTCAGCACTTTTATGATATGAGTCAGGAAAAAAATGTGTGCAATAAAAAGATAAGAGTCAAAGGCCGCATAGATGCAGAAGCCATTGCCAGAAGCAGTCCTGAATTACAGAATTTTGAGATAAAATGGGTGATGTTTTTAACGCTCTCAGAAGGTCAAAGACAGTTAAATTGATCCCCCTAAATACTTATCTTTATATTATTCTTTACAGTTTACAAAGTTTTTTGAAATATAAATTTCCTCTTAAATTGGTGAGTGCCTACAATGTCCGGTGCCTCACAACGTGAGGAAAGCATGCACCGTACTCTGAGAAAGCTTAAATCCTCAGGACACCTGGAGCATGTAACAACTGACTACAATATTTGGGGGGCTCAAGGAGGAAAACAACACAGAATGTAAAAACAATTATAAAAAGGGACTGTAGTTGACATTCATTATTTTTCCTCTCCTATATCCTTTTCTTTTAAAAACTGCCACTTTCTCTTGCCATTTGAATCATAGGGCAATCATATGAATCTGGTAAGACTATCAAAGGATGCTGTTCCTTCTAACCCCACAGATGTAGTCACATGAACCAAGGTGGCAAATCAGAATGCCTTGTCCTTCTAACCATTATGATTGGTCACAGTGATCAGTCCAGGGCCAATCAAACCCAAGTAAGGTTACTTGGACTTCTTTTTTGAGGTAATTATTTGGATGTTTGAAGAATGAGCTCCTCTGTCTTCTTGAAGACACTGTCTATGTAGATCTGAAGTTATCAGTGGCTATGTATTTTTAACATGTGGAGAGAGTTTTCTGGGAGATGTAGCCAATCCAAAAGAAAAGGAGCCAAGAAATGAAGAAGGCTATTTTTGAGCCTCTGGATCTGTGCCAAAGCTAGTCAGCTCCTGACATTTTTACCTAATACATTCCATATTCACTTGGATGTGTTTGGATTGTGTTTCTGTCATTTATATCTAGAATTCTGAAAATACAGAGACATACTTTTTTTGAACCAAGTCCTAATTTTATATGTCATCTATATCTATCTATCTATCTATCTATCTATCTATCTATCTATCTAATAATCATCTGCCTACATATTTATCTATCATCTTAAAGCTATTGCCTTACGTTCCAGTTAAGATAAATGTATTTATTAGCCCAATAGGTATTCTTCAATTGTCTTTCAACCACTGGATGGACACCGGTTATTTTATGCTTCTCTCCCTTTCCTTTGATCATTCCTCTTACGAGCTATGATATACTGTGACTATTAAACTGATTAAACATCCTCATGATCATAGCATGAATGTCATCAGAAGGGTATGTATTCTTTCAAAAAGAAATTCCTCTCTCTCACAAGGAGGGTGCTCAAGGTATCATTGGCATTTGTAAGTGTACATTTAGAGGAATTCACGTTTTATCTGTGATTTCAAATGGATAAACAAAGAAGTGTCATGAAAGAAACAGCAGAAATACAGTTACAAACTAGTAGCTAGTTTCACTTACAGAAGTGCAGTGACTAGTCCTGCTTCAACAATTATTCAACAGCCTTTTAAATCTGAGACATTTGTGAACTTGCTTTGACTCAGGTAAAGGGAATGAAAGACACTGTATTTTCCTCTGCTTTTTGATTACATATCTTCTCATACACTTATGTCTGATTACATATTACATTACAAACCGAGTCTTCAAATTTGTGGCAGTATCATGTGGGAATTAAGCTTTCCATATGTTAACTTTCTAGATAACTTAAAATTACCTTATTAAATGACAAAATTGTTTTATACTCATATTTGAAAGGGACCTTTAAAAATGCATTATACATTTCTGTGTTTTCCTACACAAACTATTGTAATAACATAGCTATTATTGAATTAGTGGATTTCATGTGGTGTTCCTTGTTAGCCATTCACATTCAATGTTTCATTTACACCTACTCCTGTGACAGAAGAGATACAATCTTCTTTTCAGAGAGGAATAAATAGAAGATCAGAACGTTTAAAAAAGAGCCAAGGGAAAGCTGGGATGGCTCAGTGGGTTAAGCGCTCGCTTTGAAGCCCTGGGGACCAAGGATTGAGTCCTGGCCCCAGCCCATGTGGACCCACATGCTGAGCTGGGGTGTGCCCCCAGTTCAGTTCTTGCCGGGACCTATTTGGGAGGTTCCCGGCCCAGATCCTGCCCTGTGCAGCCCTGTGCCCACCTGTGGAGTGAAACTACATGGAAAACGAATGCTGTCTACTATGGAGACTGCTCGGGCCCTCCCCCTTCTCTCTGTATCTCTCTGTCAAAAATCAATAAAATAAATCTTAAAAAAAAAAAAAAGCAAAAAAAAGCGCCAAGATCACAAAACTACAAGGTCATAGAGCTGGGATTTGAACTCAGATCTGTCTGACTCCATACTGCTCTTTCTCAGCAGTGTCATCATTAAGAACATGAAGTGTGTTCTTTACAAAGATTAAATGATGCTCTTCTTGACTTCTAATGCTCTAGACTTTTTGTCCTGGTGTAAGTGGCCTCACATTGCTGCTTCTTTTGAATTATGTTTGCCTTTTATAATTTCCTTTATGTTTTCTCCCCTGTTGTCAGAATGGTAACTGTAACTCATTGCTATTGTAAGTGCGCCTGGCTATAGTAAAATGTGTCCTCCACTTCAGTTGAGTGCTTCTTAGCTGCTTTTAAACTAAGTAGGTTTTCTAGAGTAAGTGGTGTCAGGTACTTTGTGTAGCCATATGGAGTCAATAATAATGATAGTAATGGCAATACAGTGATCATTTATTGAATATCTTCTATAAGCCATGATACACATTACATACATGGTCTACTTAATCCTCATTTTAGACATTCCTATTGGTTGCTGAGAACTTTTCCCCCTTATTTTCTAGGTCTCAGGTAAATTTAAAACATATACCGGTATATGAATGAATGACTACACATACACATACACACACACATTCTTATTATATTGACAATGGCTGGTTGTTCTTTTTTCTTAGCATACATATATATATATATATATATATATATATATATATATATATATATATATATATATATATAGTCATGCACCACATAATGATGTTTTAGTCAACAATGGACCTCATACACGATGGTACTTCCATAACATTATATAAAAGTGCTGACAAATTCCTGTTGTCTACTAATGTCATATCTTTGTAACATCATAGCACATCATATTATTTATGTTTGTGGTAATGTTGGTAGAAACAAACTCATTGCACTGCCAGTGGTATAAAAGTTATAGCACATACAGTCACACTGGTAGGCTATACCTTCTATGTTCATGTAAGTGTACTTCATAACATTTGTACAATGATGAAATCACTTCATAGCGCGATTCTCAGAACATATCCCTGTCTTAAGTGGTGCATGACTATATATGTGTCTATATATATATATGTCTACATACATATGTGGTTATATATACATATGGCCACAAGTAGTCATACATATGTGAAAATATGTAATCAGAAGCTCTGATCACTTACATTGACCTTTCTGACTTCAGTGAAATATTGGCAAGGGTAAAGATGGGGAGGAGAAAAACCCAAATGGTGATATGCAAGGACACCTTTTATAGAGTTATGATGTGCTTGCTGGTTGGGTAATGATTAAACTGCCTCCATTAAGTGCTGAAAGATTTGAAAGCATCTTATTAATTCATGTGATTACTCATTATTATGCATCCTCAGTACCTAGAGCTACAAGAGGTAGGGAGTTTATCTTTAAATGAACGCTTCTCAATTATGCTAACACCAATGTGTTTTGCCTTGAATTGTTCCTTTGGAGCCATTAGGCAGTTAATCTGTAGAATATGAGTATACATTTTAAAGCATGAGGCTGCTTGACAATTTTTGCAAAGTTTGTGTTGTAAATGTATCTTTAGTAAAATGATTTTTGTGAAAACCCCCCATCTGAGCAATAAGAATATGGAATTTTCTGGATTTTTACACACTTATCTATGTGTAAGGCAAGGGGATGGATTTTGCTGTTCCTTAATATAAAGACAAAACAAAGATACTCAATACTTTTCTCCTCTCTGATATTGGTTCAAATGGATAACAGGTGATTTTCTGAAGGGAGGCAGGGTATGTTAGCTAGAAGGATTGACTTTCTATTTTCATGTGGTTTGGAGGAAAATTTTAAGTGACTTGTATGTTATAGTCTATATGAGTTTTCTCTGAGCTAAAAGTGCATACAAGGTCTGTGCAGACGTGTGTGTGTGTGTGTGTGTGTGTGTGTGTGTGTGTGTGTGTACAAGCATGCATGTGTATTTGTGGGATGTGGCTATTACCTACTTGAATGCTGAGACCATTGAGCTTCGCAGATGTGATTTAGGTTTATATTTGAGTCTACATCTACAAGTAACTAATACAAAATTATTATCTTCAGTGAGCTGCATATTTTTAAACATTATTTTGCCCCATATTTTTAACTAAACCAAAAAATGTTTGGACTAAGATTGTATTTTGGGAAGATTATAGATCACTGCAGAGTTTAGCAAACTGACCTTAAGTATTTTCTTTGGAAAGACTCCATATATTATTATTTAGATATTTTAGGGAAAATGCACATAAGGGAAGGAAAGATGGTAAATGACATCATGCTCAACTTATTTATTCTTCAATAAATATTTTTTTCTCATCATATTCCTCTGCCACTAAAAGTTCACCCTACTCTAAAGAAATAATTAATTATCACCTTAACCTGTCCTCTCCTAATATCCTTGGAACTTTGCAAATATTCCTGAATTCCTTATATTTATGTTCTAGTCTGTCCTAGTTGCCTTGTTTCAGGGTTCTGTACATCATTGATAGTTATAACCAACTCTATTGTTAAATACTGTGATAATCCTAAAAATCTAGCTCTTCTGCTTGCAACGTAGGATTTACGTTGTAGAGACGCAATTTATTAGAATCTTGACTTTAGCACTATACTATCTAAGAAGATCCAGAGGAGATGCTAAAGATTAAATCTAGAAATATAAATGAATTGATAGAGTGATGTAATCAGTGATAGCTATGTGTACCTGACCATATCTGCCAGAGTAATTTCATAGAATAGTTGAAAGTGCTGTAAAGAATTGCGTTCTTGGGAAAACAATCTGATATGACACAATGCGGTCTTGTATACATTTTCATGTCTAGAGGTGTATATTTGTCCTTTGGCAGGAAAACGTGTTTATGACACTGCCATGGCCCCTGTCCATGCTTTAATTGATTTTTCTGGGAAAGCTTTTTGCTTTTTCTCTCAGGTAATTCTACTTTGCATCATTTTCTGCTCTAGAAAGAGTAACTGCCTTTCAGGAGGGCAGAACTTCCAAAATGTAAACTTGCAAGTACATTCTGGAGGAAGCACTTTGTTGAACCCTGAGTGCCAGTGGCTGCTTGTGTGACTGTGGGTTCATTATGATTTTGAATCCATCTTTTTAAAAAACAAAACAAAAACAGAAATAGTTTAAATAATATTTAACATAGTTACAATAATCCAGATGAGCAGAAAGTAAAAAGTGATCTCTTTTATCCCAGCTCTTCACTTTCATTCTCTAGATGTAACTACTATCAATCAGTGACTTGTGTTATGCCAGGCCTTTTACATATAAATAAAAAGTTAATTTTCTACAAACTATATTTTGTATCTTAATCTGTACACTCAAAAATATTTCTAAGACATCCTTCTTAATGAGTTTAATTCCATCAACTGCAATCGTTTTATTGTATTCAAAATAGTCTAGAATATAGATGAATCATAAATTATTTTACTGAAGAACATTTATGTTGTCTCCAAATTTTCAAAATTACAAATGATGCTGCAGTGAAGACAACTGCATATAATATCCTTGAAAGACTTTCCGAGGAATACATGGCTACAAATGGAATTGCTGAAACAATCATTTTGCTCTTCAAACGTTTTGATAAGTTCTGCTGAATTACTCTTCAAATAATTGTTATCAATTTATAATCTATCAAATGTGTATAAGAGTTGGAGAAGTTTATTGAATTTAGCTCTAAATTTCTTCTGTATAAAATGGGGATAAATAAACTTTTTCTCAAGTTTAATATGAGGATTACATATAACATGTAAAACATCTAGAATTGTACCTGGCCCAAAGTGGTCATGGTTTTTTTTTTTTGTTTTTTTTTTAATTATTGTTTTTGACAGAGAGGCAGAGACAGAAAGAGACAGAGAGAAGGGGGAGGACCCAGAGCTGTCTCCATAGTTGTACCTCATCAGTTTTTGATGTGATTTCAGTCCACACAGGTGGGCAGGGGGCTGTGCAGGGCTGGAACTGGCCGGGGTCCTTCCTCATAGGACGCACACCCCAGCTAGCTGGGGCCTGAACCAGGGGGAACCCACATGGGAAGCTTGCCCTGGCAAGAACCAAACTGGGGCCACACCCCAGTTCAGCATATGGGTCTGCACTGATCAGGGCCGGGCCGGGTCCGGGACTGAGACCAGAACTTGATCCTTAGACCCTGGGGCTGCAAAGCAAGCGCTTAACCCACTGAGTCATCCCGGCTTCCCCCCAAAGTGGGTGCTTGATAAATCTTCATTCCCATCTTTTTACTTCTCCAACAGTTTCACTTCACAGAAAGCAATAATGCAGCCATTACTGGCTGGATTTGTTTTGCATCTAGAGTATATGCAGTGTACTCAGCATTCTAATATTCATACCTACATCAGTACTTAGTTTCTTTTTTTTTTTAAATTTATTGTTTTTGACAGAGAGACAGATACAGAGACAGAGACAGAGACAGAGACATAGAGAAGGGGTAAGGCCCAGAACATTCTCCATAGTTGCACATCATTGGTTTTTGCACACAGTTTCATTCCACAGGTGGGCGTGGGGCTGCATAGGGCAGGAATTGGGCCGGGGTCTCACCCCAGTGAGAATTGAACTGGGGGGCACTCCCACTTCAGCACATGGGTCGACATGGGCTGTGGCCGGGATTTAATCCTCAGTCCCTGGGGCTGCAAAGTGAGCGCTTAACCCACTGAGCCATCCCGGCTTCCCCAGTACTTAGTTTCTTGACTGTCAGAGTTAGTTCTAATCACTGTTGTCTTTATATAGGTCATTATTCTTCTATGACACATGACATGGTGCCCATCCTAATCAGAATTTTAATATTTTACAACTATGTTGCAGATGTCTTCTCAGTCTTCTTGTTGTAGTTCTTTGTTTCCATGTGTTTTGGAGTTTTGAGACATTTCCATTTTGAATGATCCAACTTCCAAATGTCCACATCTACTGACAAAGAGTCATAAAGGAAGCTGTGAGTGAGTTTCAGATGCTAAGTTCTAATGCTCTCTCTCATCACTACGCCCAGCCCTCCACTCCTTTGTAGGAGGATTCTAGAGGCAATCTGGTGGTTCCTTTCTGAAGTCTCCACATTTCCATTGAGATCACTCTTAGTTTCTAGGCTTGTATATTCCTATCCATACTTTATTTTTCATGAGGACTTAATTCACAATGTTGGTTGATTTCTACCTCAAAGTTGCAATGAGTCATGTTTGGAAAGTGAGGTGTGATGCAAGACCATTCAGTAGAGAAGAAATGTCTTTCACTGTGCATTTCACATACATGCAATTAAATCCAAGTGTACAGATTACCTTAGAGAACCATTCAGGCCTGGACTCTGGTGGTCTCCAAGAGTAGGTGGCCTTTCTATTCATCAGGCTACTTCCCCCAACTACTTCCATGAGGTCTTACTCTCTAATCACCCACCACAAAGCCCATTTAAGCTTTGGACAACTCTGAAAATGAAGTTCCTTTTATTTAATAGTCACTTTTGCAATGATTACGCTGTGCAGACTCTGTTCTGGGTGCTTTACAAATATGGTATTAACGCATTTAATCCTTAATGGCTGCCCCATTTTTTGAGTTCTGTACCTTAATGGAAGATAAAATATCTCTCATACTTTCTCTGTATAACAGCTTTCAAATACTTTGAAAACAATCACCAAGTCCCCCACGGGCTATTCTTTTTCAAATTGAAGTATCTCAGTTCATTCAGTGTTTCACATACTGCACAATTGTGAGTTATTTCATATACTGACCACTCTCCTCTGAATGTCCTTTGATTTCTTAATGACTCTTTCAGAAATTGCAAGCTCTCTAGTTCTGGCCCGCAGATGTGTTTTGTTTGGCACAATGTTTTTTTTTTTTATTTGTTTTGTTTTTAAATAAGAGAGGAAAAGCAAAAGAAATTTGAATGCTTTTCCACAGGGCATACATTTTCTAGCTCCAAGTTTCCATCTGTGCCTATTGTCTTAGTTCTGGCTTCACTCAACTTGGTTCCTAAAGGGGTCTCGGTTTGAGAGCCCTGCTGAAATGTCATATCCAGAAACTAATTTAGATACTGTGTGGCCACAGCCCAGTTGAGAGGGTCCTTCATTCCATGATGCTATCAATATTTCAAATTCAGATTTATCTATTATAACACATTTCTTTGAAATGTACTTTTCATCTGGATGTTTAGCTCTTCCTCCACAGAGATTTTGAAGCTGGGTTTAATAATTTTACCTTCAAAATAAAAAATTCACTGTGTCACCATTATTGAAGAATGTATACTCCCTTGACAGCTTAGAACTATAGGCAAAAGAGAAGGTTTTTCTGGGTCTTTTAGTCTTACATTTCTTATGTCTTCTCTATTTCCTCACCCTGTCTTCAGTGCCAAGACTTAGCTTTCCTAGAATCTTCTCTCTGAGGTTTCTCAATCTCTTTTCCTTAATTACCAAGAGCAATTCATTCTGGGCTAGCTGTGTCAAATCTGGTGGTCACACATATCATCTTCTCAGCTGACAACAGATGCCCCACTTATCTGGAAATATTTTCCATAGAAGGCAGCAAGTGATTGCAGAAACTGAAACCAGTTTGTTCCTATCACAATAAGATCATTTGTTATAGAGCTAGGCAACATACCCAATCCAGCTCTCTCTTCTTGCAGTTGGAGAAACCCTGATCCAGAAAGCTCACATTCATTAACTAAGATAACATAGCTCTTAATAGAGAAGTAGCCATAGAAGCTGGGACTGATATATCCCAGGTCTGTGTAGGTAAAACTGTGCTTTGGATGATATTACTAGAAGCTCTATTTATACATGAGCTGTCACTAATCCTATGAATGCTAAGTCTTGGTGGTACTATTTTAGTCTACAAAGCAGATAACCGAATTCTCCCACCCCTGCACACACACTTACTTGCTACAGTCCAGCTTGTAAAAGGCTGCTGTAATTCTTTTCTTACGGAATTTTGCTGTAAAATGTCTTTTAGATCTCCTGACAGAGCATTTTGCAATAGGTAAAAATTACAATCTGAGCATTTTCAGCTACACTAACACTGGAATCTGACACATCAATATCAAAGAATAATAAGATTTTAAAGTTGGAAAGACCTTGTAAATCATCTAATCTGATCCTCTCCTAATTTTAAGCAGGAGGAGATTTAGGCCTGAAGGGATCAGCCTTTTTCTGAGAGTCACAAAGCCACTTAGTTTTGGAACCAAGAGTAGTACCCAGTGTTCTAACTCTAGTGTAGTTTTACAATTTCATGCAGCTTTCATGTAAAACCAAAGAAACAAGAAAGCCTATTTTTCAACCTTGTTTTGTATTTATTGATAGCAAAGGGGATCACATGCCACTTACAGTAATCTCTTAAAATTTTATAATCCTTGCTTTATCCTGTTAAACTGTAGCTGTAGCTGTGATTAATAGATTGAAATCTATTATTCATAATGCCATCTTGTTCCTGTTCAAATAACATTATCCTTATGACTAACATTTTATGGATTCATACTCAATTTCATTGCACAGTGAGAGGATAAAACATTAGAACAAAGAATTTTTATTTGTGAAATAAATTCAACAGGTACTTTTCAAGTACCTACTGTGTGCCCAGCATTATCTTGGACACGTCTGGGGATTCAGAGGCAATATGTGGCATGGTGTTTAGCCTCCGAGAACTAAGGTTCTGTTGGGGGGCTTCTGAGGGTCCAGAAACATGTGGAGAATAATGCAAATTTGTCTTCAAGGAGGTGGAATAGTGGAGTGGGTAACGACACAGACTTTGAGGTCAGGTAATGTTGGGTTTGCATCCTGGTTCTCTTATTTATTAACTGTTGTATTTTGGGCAAATAACTTTAGTCAAGTCGCAGTAGCCTCATTTAGGGATAAAAATAGCACTGATGTCATAGAGTTATTTCAAAGATTCCATTAAAAGACAAGACAGAAATCACTTAGCACATATCTGACATGTAGTGCTCAAAGATGTTAGCTCAAAGATGTTAGCTAATGTTCAAAATTATTATCATTATATGTCAGTGAAGTCCACTGAGCATCTTCAAAGCACATTAGAGAGCAAAATCAATGATCTCAATACATTTAGGGGAAGAAAACTTGAGCTTTGGATCTTAAATACCTGGAATGTATCGATTGACTTACTGGTTGATTGTGTTCTATTTGTGTGGGTCAGTGTAGCTATTTGCCCTTAACAGAAATCTCAAGATTTAAAGAAGAGCTCTAAGGGTAAAAGTTGGGAATAGCAGCTGCTTCACTGGGGGGGGGGGGGGGGGGTATCTTCAATTTAATTTTGAATTATTTGTTCTTCTGACAAATATCCTCCAAACCAAAATCTCCATCTCTTTGACTGTCAGTGTTTGCTATTCACCCCAGGTTCTCAAACAAAGGCCTCCTGACTGATTGTCCATTACTTGGGTTCCCACCCTGCCTTATTATGAAAGCTCTCCTGTTGCTAATAAATTAGCCTTGAAAGGAAACCATTTGAACCAAATGGTACAAAGTCTTTTGGAAGGACTTCAAGCATTCTGTTTGGTGATCTAAGATAATCAAATGAACTGAGTAATTATACTTGCTAAATCTTTCCTTGTTTCCTTCCTCCCTCCCTCCTTCTCTCCCTCCCTCCCTCTTCCTCTCCCTCCCTCCCTCTTTCTCTCTCTCACTCCTTCCTTTTCTTTTTTCTTTCTTTCTTTCAAGTATTTTGATATATATAATTTACTTTATATATATTCTATATATCATATGCACACATATATATGATATATATTTTTTTTTTTTTTAAGATTTATTTTTATTATTTTTGAGAGAAAGAGACAGAGAGAAGAGAGGGAGGGCCCAGAGCAGTCTCCATAGGTACACATCATTAGTCTTCTCTATAGTTTTTATTTCACAGGTGAGCATGGGGCTGCACAAGGCAGAAATTAGCCAGAGGGGCCTCCCACATGGGAAATATGTCCCTGTGGGCCAGGGGCCTCCCCAAAGTAAAGCATGCCTTTGGCAGGAGCCAAACCCAGGGCCTCCCATGTAGGATGCCCACCCTGGTGAGAACTAAGCTGGGGCACATCCCAGTTCAGAATATGGGTCCACATGGGCTGGAGTTGGGATTCGATCCTTGGACCCCAGGTCTGCAAATGAGTACTCAACCCCTTGAGCCATCCCAGCATCCCTCCCCCCCCTTTTTTTTAAAGAGAGATAAATTGAATACAGGGAAGGAAAATGGTCTTAACAATGCATCTGTACAGTCTAAAAGGAAAAAAAAGTTATGCCTGGTTTGAAATAAAGTGTTTCTTAAACAATTTTTTAGTCAGGCTATCAATAATCATTTCACAAAGTGGTAACCAGAGCATATTGGAATATTAGAATTCGTGAATGCCTGTCAACTTGAATTTGTATACATTTTCTCATCACAAAAAATATTGTAGCCTAGTTTACGGAGCAAGAGACTGCCTGTAAAATAACACCATTGTTCCACATGTTTGCGTGAGTCAAATTCGGTATGTGCAAAATTAATTGGAGCTCTAATTGGATAATTAACATTAGTGAGGATCAAAGACTGGTTACCTAAAACAACCAATTAAGACATTTTTCTTCTAGGATCTTCTAGATATTTGTATCCATTCTCTAAGTCAGTTTGCTTGTCTAGACAAAGCTTCTTTCAGAAAATTGATCAAATAGAAGAAAATTCTTATGATAAGATAATAGGGAATTTGAAAGGCTGGAACACACACACATACATACACACACACACACACACACACACTCACACTTCCAATATGTTAGAGTTGAAACCTGAGATATATAAATTAACATACGCCATTTTTTTAAATGTGAGAAAATATATACTAGAATCAAGAAACCCTAAATTCAACTGAGAAAAGAAAAATCACTTCCCTATGAAAGAAAGCAATCCCACAAGTTATCATCTTTCTCTACTCTGGAGTTTGCAGCCATAGAGTTTCAAAGCCAGGAAACATTGGATTCTCTAGTTTCCTGTCTTCTAGCCATTTTTCTGAAACACCCCAAAACCAACACCAACCTCTTGAATTATAGCTTCTTTCTGTGTAACAACACCACCAATTCCTTTTCCAACTCCAGAGGGTGAAAGCAAAGTAAACACTGTTCTCTGGGAGATTCTAGCTTACCTGTAGTGCATGTCACCCTGTCGCATCACTCTCTGCTTTGTTGCTCTCTCAGTTCTTTTCTACATGCCCACAGGGCTCCTGAGATGACCCAAGAGTGTACTGCACACTTGGAAAAGATAGAAGAGAAGAAGAAAAAGAGGAAGGTGCCCAGGGGCATTTGAACCAAGACAGTGCTCGTTGGTTGGCTCCTTGGCTGTGTGGGACATGTGAACAGCATTCAACCATGCAAGGTACATAGCAACCAACCCAGTGTCTGGTACAACTGTCCAAAGGCAGCAAAAAGGCCGCTGAAGCACAGAGCTGAGAGGGAAAAGATATCTACTCCAGCACTCCTCGGCTTTACAGATAAGAAACCTTAAGTGGAGACACAAATTCATAATTAAAAAACCCCTGAAGATCTGAACCATGAGATATTCTATATAGTTTATTTTAAACTCTTCCAGAAGAATTTTGTGGGGGATGATGGCCAAAATTAAAAATCAGACAGATATGTAAGTGTAGTCTGGTTTTAGTAAGAGAAGTGATCCAGTTTGTTCATGGCACTTAGCAGATGAAAACACCCAGGCTCCGAGGGCTAATGCCCCTCTTCATGTACATGGTGCCCTTGACGTGCTGACCTTGTCACCGTGCACTGCCCCTTCTTAATTACCTGAAATTAGTCTTTTTGTGGTTTTCCAGGCTCTGTCTTGCTCCTTCTCTAGGCTAGCAAGTGTTTCCCTTTCCCTTTGGTTGTATTTCAAACAATGTATGGAGTATGGCAATTGAATTATTCCAGTTATCTGTGTATTCTATGGGCAATTTAAAATTGGCTTGGGTTAAAATGGGAAACTTCACAGTAGTCATAAGAAACTCTAAGGAGATGCAGCAATTCAATCTGGCTCCCATAATAATAGCAATAAAGAAGAAATTTAACATTTTTTTTCTCTCTTGCAACAAGCTAAATTCCATTTACAGATTTTCTTATTAATCCTCACAAAGGAGCTGCAGCCATTTTGCTCTTTAGCAACTTCAGCCACAGAGGTCGTAAAGTGGGGTGTGTGCAGGTTGAATCACAGAATACCTCTGAGCCTCTCAGTTTACTTATTAAATCAGAGGAGTTGGGCAAGGTGGTCTCCAAGATGGCTTCATGGACAAGTTTTAAGTGATTCCACAGAGATCTCAGACTTTAGCTTAGATTTTTTCACTCTGGATACACTTGCTTAAAGTCCTAGGTCTTCCCTGTTTATAAGTTTACTCTTTTTTCTATTTTTCCTAAGACGAACAAGAAAGACAGTAATGCCCCCCCCCTTTTTTTTTTAAGCCAGGGAATGGCCAACCAATAAGAGTATAGAGAATGAAGCAGTAAATGGACAATTACCTTATTTATTCATGGTTTAATCCTAGTAGTAGTTTGGGAAATGTTAAGATTTTGTGTGTGTGTGTGTGTGTGTGTGTGTGAGTGAGACTCTCCTTTACTCCTGCCTCCCATTCTAAGCATCTCATTTTCTAGTTTCTCAAACAAATCATGCATCATGAGTTCTTTCAATACTCTTTCTTCAAAATGTTTCTGCTCTTAATTCATCTTTTCAATGCTACCCTACCCTCATTTTAGAGAGAGAAGAGAGCCTTTGTCATTCAAAAGCAACCCTATATTGTGGTTTTAATCCAATGCCCAATTCTTCCAAGTCTGTGGTTCTCATGCCTAGATACCTATCAGAATTATCTAGGAGAACTAATAAATAATACAGGTGCCTTTCCCACCCAAACAATTCAGTCAGAATCATTGCAGTTCAGGAGTAGGCATTAGTATTACTGTATGGGTCCTAGATGAGTCTAACATTCAGAAAGGCTTGATAACCAGTGCTCGGAACCAGGGTCTTTTTTTTGTTTGTTTGTTAAAGGAAGCATTAATTAACCTTTGTCTATTTTTTAGCTTTAATTCATTTTACTGTCTATATCTCGTCAATTGACAAATGTGCTTAGCCTTCTGTTATCTTAATAAAACACCTTCTCTTGTTCCTCAAGCTAAGATTCCATGCATTGTCTTCCCTCTCATTTTACCTTCTGTGTCCAGTCAGTCCTGAAATGGCTTTCTTTGAAGTCACCAACACAGCCAAAAAAGTCCCTCTTTCTTCATCATCCCCAGGCTCTCTGCAGGGCCTGACATTTCTAATTACCAATGCCACTATGAAATTCTCTTTTCCTTTGGCTTCTATGATTTGGCATTCTTTTGGTTTCTTTCATAGGTCTCCAAAAGTTTCTTTAAAATTATATTTTTATGAGATCCCAAAGTATAGATAGATGATTCTCACAATTTTATCCTAGTTGCTCTTAAATTCTTGATTTGTTCTCTCAGAGTGATTGCATAAGTTTAATGACCACATGCATAAAAATAACTCTGAAATCTTCATCCCTCTCCTGAATTGTAATTTACACCTCACTTACATCCTCATCTGGATATTCTTCTCTCACCTCAAATTCGACATGTTCCAAACCAATCTCATGTTCCTTTCTTCTTTCTGCTCCTTCTCTCAGAGTTACCCTGAGCAGCAGCTAGCATGGGGGCTTTCCACTGTAGTGTGTGAGGGCATTTTCATAATATGCCAGGTCCTCTGGCCTCTCAGCCCACCATTTACATCATCTCCCTTTTCATCCTGAAAGCACTATCTTTAAGAAGTCTCCATTAAACTGATGAGCATTGTGGACTTGGTCATATGTTCTTATCAGCTAATTGGTGAGGAAGAATTTGTTCCACAACCTCATCAGGTCCTTTCTAGACAACTCCTACCCATGATATAAAGTCAATTACATGACACCTAGATGCTTTGGGGAATCCACTAGTACAGTACATTCTTTCGAATACTAATCAATGTTAGTTTGCAAGAAATTTGAGGGCAACAGGACATATTTTCTAATCTTAACCATTCTAGTACCTTGCAAGGCTACTGGCTCTAAATGTAAAGTATACTTACTTCATAGAAACAGTGTAAATTTCAGTTCTTTATTCTTCAGAACAATCAAAAGCACGCATGCTGTCTCTTGAAAGGAAACCAGTAATTGATAAAAAGAACTGAAATAAATTGAAGTTTGGTATTCTACATTAAAAAAAAAGGGATTATCTTTTCTAATAAGGTTCTAGATGATTTTGATAACAGAACAAACAATTTTTCTTTAAACATCAATGTTTATGTACTCTATAAACCTCACTGTGATTTTAAGTTCTTTCTAAAACTATGGGTGAGGAATACACATATTTTGGTACCAGTTGTATTTACTTTCAGAGTTTGACTCTGATAAATATTTCAGGTTTAAATTTTTATTAGAATTTATTCAAATTTACCTAAAACCATATGCTCTGAAAGTTATTGTTTGAAAAACATAGGGCTTTGGAATTTCTTGGCAATGGTGATGAGGAGTATAGACAAGCAGTCCTCAAACTTTTTGGCACCAGGGACCAGTTTCATGGAAGACAATTTTTCCATGGACTGGTAGTGGAGGTGGAGATGGGTGATGGTTTCAAGATGATTCATTGGCATTACATTTATTGTGCACTTTATTTCTATTATTATTACATTATAATATATAATGAAATAATTATACAATTCACCATAATGTAGAATCAATGGGAGCCCTGAGCTTGGGTTTTGCTGATTCTGCAAGCAATTGACCTGCACAGTCAAACCTCCCTGCTAATGTGAATCTTAATTTGCAGCCATTCTCCAGCACTAGCATCACCACCTCAGCTCCACCTCAGATCATCAGGCATTAGATTCTCATAAGGAGAATCTAATTCACAACCTAGATTCCTCACATGCACAGTGCACAATAGGGTTCATGCTCCTCTGAGAATTTAATGCTGCCATTGATCTGATAGGAGGCGGAGCTCAGATGGTAATTTGAGTGATGGGGAGTGGCTATAAATACAGATGAAGCTTCACCAGCTAGCCCACCACTCACCTCCTTCTGTGCAGCCGTGGGGTTTGGGACTCCTGGTATAGACTCTGGAATTAGGATCGGATCACCTGAGATTAAATCAAGGTCTTTATATTTGTTAACTGTATAGTGTTAAACAAGTTGCTGGACCTATCTGTGCCTTAGTTTCCTTATCTGAAGAATAGATAAACCTACCCATGGTTTGTCATTTGGATAAGATGACATAGAATAGTGCCTGACTCAAGATTAAGTAATCAAGAAATGTTAGTGATTAATTTTAATAATTTTTGATAAAGAGGTTTTGCTCTGGTATATTCCTTTTCAATGGTTTCTTCCACTTAACTACTCTTTCTTCTCTAAAATCAACCTTTATTCCCTCTCAATATTTTATTTTCAGAAAAACCAATCTGTCCAATCTCCGTGTACCATTAAGAATCTCTGAAACTGACCAGAGAATGCTCAGTGCTGGGTGACATTCCTGTCCTCAGCCACAAACTCTGTCCCTTTCTGTCTGGGGGCACATTCTCCATCAATGCTTTTTAAACTGGGTTGCCCATGTGTCTGCTTTTTAATTTTGTTTTCAACAGGCAATCTTAAAAGTCTATGTTGGCCAATATCTAGTTCATGTTTCATAATTTATTCATCAAATCTTATAAAAACACATCCAGACCAAGACTAGCCCCAAACCAGATTTCTTTTCTTTTTTTCTAGCATGATGCCAGATGGTACTTAGGTAGGATAATAAAAGCAATCTGTTTCCTTCCTCACGTTTTATATATCAGTCATCAATCTTAACTGACTTTAGATGAGCAGCAATTTGGAAGCTCAAGTTTTAGGTGAAAGTTCAGTTTAAACTTTATTTTAATGTTTTATTAAAATTGATTTGCTTCTGTGAATATAAATTAATTCAATATTGTTTTAGAGAAAACTTGTTGACAAGCAGTGATAAAAAATTAGCCAAGATAATATTTTGGCACAGGGCAGTCAGTGTGTTTTCTGGGTTTTTTTTTATTTTATTTTATTTTTTGCTTATCTTTATTGAAGAATGACCAGTAAGAAACCCTTAGCTCTTATTATTTCTTTGAAATATAGATAATGTCAAACTCTGTACTACCTAGCAAAAAAGAAAAAAATCTAAACAGCATTAACAATGCTGTCAGAATTGACTGTGGTGTTTATTCACAAATGTAGCAGACTACTGAGGCTTAAACTGTGGAACTTATTAGGTCCTTGCTTTTGAATACAAATTATAATAATTTCAGGATAATAGCAGAGTGTTTGAATTTCAATAATTAAAAAAAAAGCAAAAGCAAGAATAATTAATATATTTGCTTGAGTGAAATAGTTACTAAATTTTTTTAAAAGACACAAAACTTAAATGGAAATGGAAAGACCAGGGTCCAAATGTTGCTTAGACAGGTGATTTTATAGGAAAGCAGCCCATACGCTACATTGATGAGGTCAAAGCTGATTTGGGGAAAATGGGATGAGATGAAAATAAATCTAGGATGCCACTGACATAGAATTAAAGAAAGCATTAGCTGTAGAGAATTGGAACATAATTTATATTTTATCTGAAAGGGTTATCAACCTGAATTATCTTAGAGATTGTGGCTGAAGAATAAAATTGTGTTTTTGGTGGGTTTTTTTTTGGTATTTGAAAGATAAGACTGTAGGAAATGGAAAACAATTTGATGCATGTTAAGGAAAAACGTGAAATCTTTTACAAAATGTTTTGCTTCTTTGCCTAACCCTTCTTTCTCTTCACAACTTCTCAGGGTGGAATCATTCTTCTACCTTTGCCACTGAGAATCCTGTCTGTAAGCCTTGGTCAGCATCTGAGTGTGGGCAGCACCATGCATTAGGGGTTTACTTAGTGGGTCAGAAGACAGCAGAGGTAAATGCTAATCCGCAGGGAAGCAGATGGCCTGGGTCTGCTACCCTGAAGACATTGGGGCGTGAGCCACGTGCTCCCCTCCATTTCCTGGAGCTCTGGGTAGGCCCCACAGTTCAGGCCTGCCCACCCTGGGGCCTGTGCACATTGACACCGGGGCAGAAAAGGTGTCCAATGGTCAGCAGGTGTCTAACGTGGTGCTTGAAAATTCGGGAGTTAGGCTGGCTCCAGCTTGAACTTCAGGTTTGGTATCTAAATATTGTGTTACTTTGGGCAAGCTTGTCACCATCTCTAAGCCTCAGTTTTCTCAAGTGTAAAATGGGAAAAGGACCAGCACTCATTTCCTTGGACTGTTCTGAGTGGTAAATGAGAGAAAGCATATCAAATACTTAGAACAATGCCTTGCACAAGCTAATGTTGTGTAAAGTGCCTGCCACCAACAAAGTGGTCAATAAATGATGTGTATCATTGTGGTATTTAAAATCTTGTTAGCAGTGACCATATCAAAAACAAACAGCTCTTCTCTCTGGAAACATTCATGAAACAGGCTCCAGATGCAAAGGTGATGGGTTCATAGTTGAGTGAGGTAGTGTGTCTCCCAAGAGGAACTAACCAGATAGCTGGGTCTGCCATTATTTACTGTGAGACTTGGGGTGGGCACTTTTAGTGCCTTCCATTTTCAGTGTTCCTGTCTTTAAGTGGGACTAATGATGCCCTCCCATCCCAGAGTTGTGGGACTCATAGGAGATGAATTCAGTGTGAATTCTGTGTGTAACATATGAAATAAGGTGAGATGCAATTTCATCAACTACCAAGAGGCCCTCCCGGCCAGCCTCTTGAAAGAAAGAGTATCTACACAACTCCTGCATGCTTCCCATCTCTGTGCCAACCGTCCTCATTCCTGCTTTCCTTTTGGAGGAAGAGATTGTCTGAAAGAATGACTTGCCTTTTCACCATCTGCTCCATCTTTCAATGCCATTGAACCTAATTTTAGGACGTTTAACCTTGTTTTGAAAAATGATCTCCCATTTTTCCATTGAAGCAATAAAATCCAAAAGCACAAAACCCAAAGCTCTTCCTCTTGGAACTCTCTGTATGTGATTATCCACTCTCTCACTAACAGCAATGGTAGGTAGTGTTTCCTGAGAGGCTACTACGTACTGCACTGTGCAAGCCACCTTGTATACATGATTTTATTGAACTTTTACAAAACTAACTGGCAGGTATATGACCCCATTTTATGGAGAAGAAAAATGAGGCACATAGTTGTTAACTTACTCTATGCAACATAACTGTTACATAAGAGGCAAGAGATAACGATGATAGAGACAGAGATATAGATATTGACAAATTGTCAGAGAGATTGTAACTCTTAATTGTAGTGCTGCTTCTTGAGATCTGTCTTTTTCTTAGCTTCTATTTGTAATCTTTCTCTGTGCATTAATATACCCAAAGCACTGTGTACCTTTCTAAAGGCATTTGTCTCACTTCTACCTCTTGGAACTTTATGATTCCTGAGTAATCTAAGCTCCTTGAGAGACTTCTTTAGCATAATGCCTGTTGGCACAATTTTTCTGTCTTTTTTTTTTTTTTTAACCAATGGGAGCATTTGATTCTGTGGCCTAAGTCCAAAGAGTTAATCCTAAGTAAGAACAAAAACACATCAATTCCTTCCCTGCCCACTACCTTGATAACCGATATAAAGCAAGCTTCTGAAGCTGAGAGTTTCCTTTGGGTTAATTGGTCAACAAGCCTTTTCATAATATTGCAGAAGCAGAGAAAGATAGCTGAAGAGACAAAATGTGCATACTTTTCTTAGAACTTGCATTTGAAAATATTGTTGCTATTCTGATTAATGACAAAGAATCCCAGCCATGGAGGAGTGTAAGGTGATTTAGATAAAGTCAGCGTAAGGTAATGCTCAGGAGAGAAATTTGAGCAAGTTTGCATGATGCCCAGATGAACCATAAACAAGAGACAATTAGTGTTGTTATTTTTCTTGCTGACCTTTATTTAACAGAACTCTCTCATTAGAAAACAGCTTGCTTTAGCTTACTGTTAAAATTGCTGTTTGTTCACCTACTTTGAAAAAAGCGCAGGCAAGTTTAAGCACTAAAGTAGATGACTCGTTTGCCTACTTGCTGTCGGTACTATTCTCTCCAGTGATCTCTTCAGTACTGTAGTGAGAATATTATTATATAAAATATATATTTTCATATGATATAACATAATATATATTTATATTATATATATTTAATAGGCAAGGGGCTGATGTATAAAGTGGATGGAAAACATAGCATGGAACACAACAATACTTTAAACAAAAATGTACTAAAATATAGGGGACTACTAGGTATAATAAAATTTCTATTTTTGTAGGTAGACATAACAGAATATAGGCAATTTCAAATTGACCGTTTACAAATACTCAACTTATACTGACCAAAATCTTATAGTGTGACGTTATCCCACTTAGCAAATAGAGATAAAGCTCACAGAAGTTAGATGATTTGTCCACAGACACACACTTGACAAATTTTGAAACCAGGGCAGCTTTCTTTCTATTCCATAAATCTGTCTTTTTATAAAATAGACTTCTTCTTTTCATGATATTAGTATGTAGAAGAAGAAAAGAGAAAATGATGTATGTATATAATGAGGTGATAGGAAAAAGCAAAAGGTAAAACCTACTGAGGGATCTCAGAGCAGAGGTCCCTTCTAGTCTGGAGGGTGGAAGGTAGAAGGGCATTTTTTTGGCAAAAAATGGAAAGAGAAAAGAAAAAATGGGAGAGGGATGAAAGAAGGTTTTGCCCAGGAGAGGCCATTGGAGAGTTGGTAGAAGTTTGATGGTTGAAAATGAAAGTGGGTAGAGACCTTTTCTGGATGGTTGATGTGCATTAGGCCAAGGGACAGAGGCATGAGAGGATATGAAAAGTAGTTTTGAAGGGTGCAAAGTAGTATATAGCACAGATGAAAACAGGGTGAGAGAAGGGAGGTAAAGATTAGGCAAGAAATTTATCTGCACAACAGATATTGAAGGATTGTGATGCCCAATACTGGGAAATGTTATTTATCTGGTCGAGCAAAAGCAACTGAAGGGCTGTGATCAAGGTCATGTTTTAGAGCTATTCGTTCAGAAGGTCTATGTAGAAGAAAATAGGCAGGAAGAGATTAGAGCGGGGTTTTGTTTACCAAAATTTATCTATGGTAGATCTACCTATGGTGTTTTTTAAAATGTCAGGTCATACCAAATTCTGATTCAATACAGGAATCAATGTCAAAACAAACAAACAAACAAACAAACCAAAATATAACAAGCAAAAAACAAACAAAACTTTCCAGGTGGGGAAGCTGGGATGGCTCAGCGAGTTAAGCGCTCACTCTACAGCCCCAGGGACCAAGGATCGAATCCCAGCCTGGGCCTGTGCAGACCCACATGCTGAGCTGGGGTGTGCTCCCAGTTCAGTTCTTGCCGGGGCCTATGTGGGAGGCTCCCGGCCCAGTTCCTGCCCTGTGCAGCCCCGTGTCCACCTGTGGAGTGAAACTATATGGAAAACTAATGCTGTCAACTATGGAGACTGCTCCGGGACCTCCATCTTCTCTCTGTCTCTGTCTGTCTGTCTGTCTGTCTGTCAAAAAACAATAAAAAAATGTAAATGTCACCCAAAATATTTAGAACAAAAAACTTTATGAGTAATTCTTGTGCAGGTAGATGATTTAAAAACACTTTGAGAAATTGAAACATGTTGCAAGGAGGTTTGTTAGCTATTATAATAGCTAAGGTGTGAGAATGTGAGAATAAAGGGTCTTTATTGGTATAAGGAGGAATAAAGGCACAAATGCAAAAGATATTCTGAAGGAAGATAATAGGACTCAGGCCAATTAGGTCTATAGTTAGAGGAGGAGCCAAAGACAACTGATGGATTTAAGACCTGGGTGATCAGTGGTACAATGAATGGAAGCATGAGTCACAATAGATTTATTAGGTCTCAATATGAGTTTATTTTAGCCAAGTTGACTCTTGAAGAGTAAAGATGGCAGCTACAAAAAAAATGTCTACTAGGCAGCAGGCTACATTAGACTTGGGTTGGGGGAGTAAGGTTACAGCTGGAGAGATGGTTTGATATTTAAATATAGATAGATCATATTTCCGATTACTGTAAAAGTGTAAGAAGAGTAAAAGGAAAAAGAAAGCCCAGCAAGGAGGAAAGATAGAAAAGAACCGTAAGGTAGGGGAGACAGAGAGAGAGAGAGAGAGAGAGAGAGAGAGAGAGAGAGAGAGAGAGAGCGTGAGAGAGCGAGTACATATTTTGGAATACTGCAGAATGATTTAGAATCATGAGCGCTGTGAAAATGCCAAATTGGGCAGTATTAGTAAAGAGATTATTCTTGGAAAGGGTGAAGAAGGCTATCACAGGAAGCAAGGTAGCCAGAATTCATACGCCTTTGTTCAAAGCTTATTGTTCTCTAAAATATCAAGCACGTGAAAGTTGTCAAATGATATACTAAATGTATGCAAATAATTAAAATCTAAAATTATCCATGACACTTCCTTTTTCTTTACCCATGTTCTTTTAAGCTTATCCCACCACCAACTCTCTGATATGACTACGTGAACCATATTTCCTTCTGGTTGCTTCTGCTGTCCCACTGCTGTCTGATCCAAGCTACCACCGTCTGGACTACCATTCTAAAGACACAATAGCTTTTCAACTGGCTGTTGTGCACCTACTCTGCTCTTCTCCCTTTGCATCACCACATTGCAGCTAAGATACCTTTGCCAGGCACACGTGTCTTGTCAGTCCCCTGATTCATAACTTGGATGGCCTTCCATTGCTCTTAGAATAATGGGCAAACACAACATCACCTGTAAGGTCCTACCGAGCTGGACTCGTTGCTGCCTCTTCAGCCTTGTCCTTCCCTGCATCCTGTATGAGCCCCGCCCTCCAGCCGCAGTGGCCTCTGTCAGAGGTGTGTCCTCATCTACTCTCTGTCACAGGCTTAAAAAAAATCTCATTTATTAAATGTTTTATTGATTGCTTTTCACTACAATGTAAGTTCCATAAAGGCAGGAAATTAATTCTCTCTTTTTACACACACACACACACACACACACACACACACACCACTTGATAAATGTTGAATAAAGGTGTTATGCTTTAGCCTTTGCACATGCTTTTTCTCTGCCTAGAAAGCTTCCCCTCTAATCCCTGCTTTCACACTTGTTTTTTTTTTTTTTTTTACTTTTATGTTTCTTAGTATCCCAGTCATTTCTTCTTCAGAGAAGTTTTCCATGACATCCTTGGCTACTTTAATGTCTCCAATTAAATAATCTCTTAGCACTTATTACATTTGTAACCTTACATTTATGTGTGTGACTCTTTGAAAAATATATTTCTCACCCTGGACTGTCATCTCATGGTTGGAGGGAAGGAGCTCATTTCTGCTTTGGCTCAACATTGTAATCCTAATACTCATCAGAGTGCCTAGTGGATGCCCAGTAAGTAGTTGTTGAATAAATGAATGAATAATTGAATGCATGCAGACATAAAATGAATACTGATCAAGTAAAGGGTAGCAGGATCAAGAACAGATTAAAAAAAATAATAATGTGAATACCTGAGCACATTCATAGGATAAGGGAAGAATCTTCTTTTAGTAAACAAACTAAATACCATGTGAAACCAAATTTACACACAAGGCGACTTTTCATATAAGCATATAAATCAGAGCACATCTGCTATTTTCTTTCCATCATTTTTTTTTTCATTTCCATTCAGCAGACACTAAATCTACTTGTCAGTGGGGAAACAGACATAGAAGATTGAGAAGCAGGTTCTTATAGACATTCTCTAGCCAGTTTTCTCTGTACCAGAGCTTATTGTTATCTTTCATACATCCAAACGATATTCTCAAATTTGGTAACATATTATCTAAGCCTTTCTTTTTTTTAGATATGAACTTTCTGTCTCTCAACTTTTCTTTTGATTCATTCCAACAGAGAATTGAGTCCTGTGTTGTTCTATTTTTATGTTTTTAAAGCAAATAGTTACCTTGAGTTGTCTACACAGAGGGCCCCATGTGGCTGTTCCCAAGCACCACACAGGATCAAATAAAACCAATAGGAAGCTAGGTTAAACCATCATTGATCATTCTCATAGAGAAGAAGAAAATGAATCTATCCTGTGACAATTTTGTCTGTAAAATTAGGTATTGTTTTCTTCTGAATGTCAGGTTGTTGCCTGTTCCCCCTTAATTTCTTCATTTGGAATATACTAGGAAACAAACAAAAAAAAATCCCAAAGACAATCAGTGATTCCAGATTTACAACAGAAATATAATCTCTCTGAGGAAATAAATTATACTTTCATTTGATGAACCTACAAATTCTTTACACGGGCAGGGAATTTCAGATACTTAAACAAAACCAAACTGAAGACATTCAAGGGTTATCTCATGGGCAAGGTTTAGCAACTGCTTTTGTCTGCTTCTCATAAAGTGCCTTATACAGAAGTACCAGTGAAGAGACAGTGAAAGATTCTGTGACAGTGAAAGATTCTCGATTTGCATTTAAATTGCTGCCTATTATTTTAAGTTTCTAAGAGTTTCAGTTTGAAAGATATTTTATATTATAGATAGGAGCTATAGAGTCAGGCGCTTAACCTTTACCAGCTTTCCAATGAAAATTTTAATAATAATAAATAGGGCTTAAAATGTCTGACGAAACCAAAGTCATTTTGTATAAAGTCCTAAACTATATACAAAATATAGTAGAATTACCCAGTCACATGTAGTGTAGTAAGGGCTTTATTTTGACAAAGTTCCAAATTGAATCCTTCTTTGATAGACACCGCATTGTTTGGTTTTGTAAATCATTACCCAAAAATGTTTGTGAGTAATATGATTCTCTAAAGCAACATCAAAGCTTGCAAGCCTTTCTTTCCCTCCTTTTCCATAAGAGTCCCATCTACACCACTGTATACAAAGGGGATTCACTCACATTAGGATATGTGTGGCTTCTAGAACCCCACATCTCTAGTGAAGCAGCCTGGTAAACAACAAGAAACTTACCTGACTTCTCTAATATGGCTTTACCTCAGGGAACAGGGTGAAGAGAAGAGTGTGTGTCAACCAAAAAGTTATTTTAAAAAACCCATTTTGTGTACTTAATGCAGTTTGATTCACTTAAGAATATACCGTGTGTGTGTGTGTGTGTGTGTGTGTATACACAGACACACACACACACACACACACATACATAGTGTGTGTGTGTGCTCTCAAGGCGTTTGCAACCTAATTACCTGGGCTAAAAATTATACTTTAAAATTTACTTATGTATTTTATACTACTTGCCTAAATATTCATTTTTACTTATTGAATGGATTTGTTGAAAAGTAAAAATGAGCTCCTGTGTCCAGGATACTCGGGAGTCTTAATTTCACACCCAGGAAAACACCAAGATGACAAGGACCCTGCTGCATGTGGGATTCACCTGACATTTTTTCCTATTTAGTACAAATGCTAACAAATGTAAGCCAAAGCCCCCCTGTCCAATAATATAAGCATCTTCTCTTTTTTCCCTAAAAAGTCAGCAGGCTTGGCATTTTGACAGCTGATTTATTCCCTCCCCTCCTGAGCTAAAATTCTTACCCAGGTTCATCTGTCACCCTAGCTTTGATGAGGAGGGGGCTTAGACATTTGTTGTCAGAGACTGTCAGACTCGAAGTTTGCTTCAAATGAGAGGCTCACCCATGCTCTTTAGAAAGATAGGATACCTGCTGTGGGCAGAGAATGAGGGAAAGGGATGGGGAAACTGTCAAAGAAAAGGAAAGCATTTGATATGAGCCTGAGAATACAGAGAAGTAGAAGAAGAGGTGAATGAAAAGTTAGCACAGGTCTAGGGCTCTATTTTAAAATAATTCAATGTAACGATCTATTTCTGAGGTGCATGATTTATTTGTCTACTTGGTCATTTACTCTCCTTAGGTCAGACTGGGTACTAAGAAATCTAGTATATACATCATTGATTCAGTAGTTATTGAGTGTTAACTACTGCCAGAATTCTGCTAGGCACTGAAAATACTGCAATAACTACGACCCAGTCCTTAACTTCCAGGGACTTACAGTTTAACTGGGGAAGGGGGAGCAGGTTAGTGAACCAAAGATCACACATAGCACCTTGTGCTGAGCGCCATGGTAGAACTATGCACAAAATAATATTAGAGTAAAAAGGAGCTACATCTTTTTAAGATATTTAAAAAAAATCAGACCTTGAAAATCTGTGACATTTTTATGACAATGGAATATCCACACTTTTGAAGAGAGGTACAACAGCAGTAGATGAATTAGGATAAATCACCAAAAGCAAAGATGTGTCATTAGAGACCAAGGCTAAGATCATCCACAGCCTTGTATTCCCAATTATTATGTACAGATTCAAAAGTTGGACAGCGAAGAAGGCTGATAGGGTAAAATGGATTCATTTGAAATATGGTGTTAAAGGAGAGTGCTACAGATACCTTGAACTGCCAGAAAGATGAAAAAGTGGGCCCTAGAGCAAATTATGCCCAAAACACTGTTGGAGGCAAAAATAACAAAACTGAAGTTGTCCTACTTCTGGCACATGATGAAAAGGCAGGGTTCTTTGGAAAAGACAATGATGCTGGGGAAATAGAAGGCAGAAGGAATGAGAGAGATTGACCCCTAACAGAAGCCATAGGCAGGAGTCTACAGGAGCAGAGTAGGGCTGCTGAGACAGGACGTTGTGGACATCGCTCATTCATAGGGTCTCCAGGAGTTGGCATGTCACTCTCTCTCACACACACACACACACACACACACAACTGTTGGGACTGATTGCATTTATGGGGGTGGATTTGAGATATGATAAAGTATTAAAGGAAACACACAAATACCATCATTAGTATCATAAGCCAATCTTCAAGAATTTGAAACTTGAGAAGTTGTTTGGTGTGAGATGAAGTTCAGAATTGATTAAAGAAAAGTTGAGCCTCTGTAGTAGATTACTGTTTTAATTGAGCAATTCAATAAAATTGAATGCCTTTGCATTAAGACATTTATAATGTTAAATCTAGAATAACTGATATAACTGATGATGCTAACTGCCAATTTCCTGCCTGTCCCGCAGTGACTATATTACAAGACGATACATTCATTTGGTCAGTTTACCAGTAATTCGGTCAGTGCAGTTATAGACAAAGCAAAGGCAGGGAATGTTGAAACTGGAGCCTGACAAGGTCGAGGAAAGACACTTGCTTAAAGTTACTGCAATATGAATCCATAAAACTGAGTTCATTATCTCAGAAAAGCAGACATTTTCTTAATTTTTCTAGAATTGCCTCTTTCATTTTGTATTTAATAAGAAACGAGCAAATGTCACACATTTCAGGGAATTCTGTTTCTGGTGCTGGACAGATGCTCAAACACCTTGAACTCTAATATAATACCCTGATGCTCAAATCACTCTTAAATGATATCTACTGAGTGAACTAAGAGACATGCAATGGCAAGATATAAGAATTAATGGGGATACTTTAAACCAAATTTCTCAGTGTCATACTATATACAGTGTTTAAAGTTTTACCCTAGATAATTATAAAGTGCTGATAGATAATATTTATTTTGCACTTAAGTTTTGCCATGTGTGGTGCTAACAGCTATGCACAGATTATCTCATTTAGTCCTCACAACCCTGTAGGTGATGAACTATTACTATTTACGTTTCTGCTGAGGAGAGAGAGTCTCAGCAAGGTTTAAACAACTGGCGATAGGCAGAACTGGGATTCAAACCAGCTCTTCAGGGCTGTGAAGCTAAGGTTCTGATGCTTCATTATACTGCATGTCTAGAGATTGGAGTTTCCTTAATGAGTAACTTAGCTTTCATATAAGTTGTTTCAAAGGAGTTTAAGTTAACTTTTTCTTTAGAGAAAGAATCCATAAGGCTCCCCCATTGTTCACTGAGGAAAGAATAATCTGTTCTTCAGATCCTTCCTTTAAAAAGTTTCTCCTAATCACTGGCTGCCTGCAAACACTAAATACATTAAGGATGGTTAATCTGACATTCTATTTATCTGGAGTCTCTGTGGCTGAAGGGAGAATAAATTTCAATAGCTGACTTGTTCTTTGACCTTGAGCAATCTGATGAACTTTTCTACACCTTAGTTTTCTTATCTGTTCAATGGAAAGTATAATATCTACTGCTCAATCATGTTGTGAAGATTTGATGACAATAACAGTGAGAACACTATTACTTTGCAAGCATCTCCTCTGAGCCAAGTACTTTAATGGGGCAGTGGCACACAAGATTGCATTTAATCTTCAACCCAAAGAGGGAGGTATTACTATCACCAATTACCAGTGAGAAAACCGAGGCTCAGTAGGATTTTAAGAACTTGCCCCTCGTCACATAGCTACAAAGTACAGAGGTTGAGAGTCAGACCAGGTCTCTTTGTTTCTAAAGCCTGTGCTTGTCTCAGATGCCATGTTCTCATAACACAACACTACTTCCCTAGACTGTAGAACATTCTAAAAGTATAGGGCATTATTATTTGTATCAATATAGATAATAAGGTTATTCTATTATACTTAAGTTACTTGAAAACACGTACTCAATGAGTGGTAGAGAGGTCACTGTTAACCAGAACACAATTGATCTTGCTGATTTTGAGAGCAATAGATGGAGTCAAATAAATAGTAAATTTATTGATTATTATTGGTTGATTCCTATTGTTACACAGGCTACTGTGACTTATATGCTCAGAAAGATGTTCCCCAACTGTACCCTTCAACCTGGTTTTGCTGTCCTTCCTCTCATCACCAGGGGAGAACAGAAAAAAATATAGGACATGGTTATGTTCGTAGTCATTTGTATAGATCTGTGATGATGGCTTTTTGAAAAAGAAGTCGTCTTTTGGATAAAGATCAAATTCAGGTGAATTGAATTTTTATTTGCTCTGACATAGATTGGAATCAGTGATGTGATATTTTTCCCTCTCCTATGTAAACAGGAGGGAAAAAAATCATCATAAATCTCCTTGACTTTCTTCAAGGTGTTCAGTATCTTTCTGTCTGGAGACAGTAACAGGGTGTCATGGCACAGAGCTTTGACCCTGAGGTTGAAAAACTTATGCTTGGAGTCTAATGCTACCAATGGATTTAGATGTGGAAAAAACATTAAATTCCTACCTTCATGAGTTTATTCATTCATTTAACAACTGACATATGAGCAAGCAAAACAAAATCCCTACTCTCATAGAATTTACATTCTATGAGCAGGAGAGAAACAGGCAATAAAACTCAACACATAATATGGTAGGGAATAATTTGGTATGCTATAGAGAAAAAGAAAGCAGGAACAAAAAATAAGATTGGTGTGTAATTTGCAATATGGTTTTCAGAAAACTCTTCTGTGATGAAGTGACATTTTGCAGAGACCTGGAGAAAGTGAGAAACTGAATCATGTGGCTATGTAGGAGGAGGATTTTCCAGGCAGCGGGCACAGTAAAGACAAAGGCAATTTGGAAGAACAGCCAGGAGGCTGTGTGGCTGAGTAGAGTGCTAAAGTGAGAGAGGTTAGCAGTAGGGCCAGGGAGGAACCCAGGCTGGTTGCTCATGGCCTGTGGGCCACTATAAGGATCTGGCTTTTATTCATAGTCAGATGGGGAGATGCTGAAGGCTCTTGAACAGGAGATATTATGATTTAACTTCAATTTTGAAATGACCACTGGTGTTGGACACAGATTAAAATGTGTGCTTGTGAGCGAAGGGAGACAGAAGCAAGAGACCAATGGTGAAAATATATGCCATCATCTGAGAGTTGGTGGTAAGTTGGCCAGGGTGGTAGCAACGGGAATAATAAGCAATTGAAGTCTTACAGTTTAAAGGTAAAAGCAGGGAAAGCCGGGACGGCTCAGCGGGTTGAGCGCTCGCTTTGAGGCCATGAGGACCGAGGATCGAATCCCGGCTCCGGCCCAGGCAGGACCCACGTGCTGAACTGGGGAGTTCCCACAGTTCGGTTCTCTAACTGTCTCTGTCTCTGTCTCTCTCTCTATCTGTCAAAAAGTAAAATAGAAATAACTATGCA
>PVKE010002580.1:0-44632 GCA_004027555.1 Craseonycteris thonglongyai | reverse complement strand
TAAATAAATAAATAAAGGTAAAAGCAGTGAGATTTTCTGTTATATGTGAAGGGAAGATTCAAAGAGGTTTTCAAGATTTTTTTCTTCTGGCTAGTGAAAGAATTAAATTTTAATTTTATATACATGGAAGAAAATAGGAAAGAAGAACATTTTTTTATGGAAACTCAGAAATATGATTTTGAATGTGTTAAGTATGTTATGCCTATGAGACATTTAAGAGAAAATGTTATGTGGATAGTTGAATATGTAAGTATGGAGGTTAGGGGTAAAGTCCAAGTTAGGGATTAGAATTTATGTACTGTTTGTATATGGATAGTTTCTAAGATCTTGAGATTAGATTTGACTCATTTAGAGAGTAAGCATAGATAGAGAGGAGATTTATAGTTGAGTCACAAAACACCCCAACATTTAAATATTTAGGAGATAATGAGGAGCCAGCGAAGGAGATTGAAGTATTCTCTGTCTATAAAGGAAAGAGAATCACACATGCACATGCACACACTCACACACATGCACACACAATACATAGCTCCTTTTCTAGTAAACCTGAATTAAGATTTAGGAGTCATCTCTGAGAAAAGACAATGCTGTCTTTTTTGTAATGTGCCAAGAAACTCAAGAAGAACATGGACTTTGATTGAGAAATAACACTCTACTCATTCTTTCTTGGACCAGAAAATGACTGGAATTTGGGATGAAAACATAGTCAGTGATATTAAGTAAGATAATGCAAAAGATGGAATCATCATTGAAAGAGCAGATAAAACTTTTATAATATTACTGCTTTGAAAAAAGTTAGCAACCCTACAGATAAATAAAAAGAGTAAAATGGTGTACTTTTTTCTGTTGTTGTTTTTTCTTCCATATACAGGTCTACATTGAAATTAGGATTATTTTGTATGTACATTGTTGTTGTCTGCTTTTTATTTGATATAATAGCACTATTTTTGAATATTCCTTTTTTCATCACATTTTGATAAGAGAAGAGAGATGATAAAGAGAAGATTGTATTAGTTTGAGAAATGTCTGATCCAATACCTACCAATAAAGTATAATGATGACTGTGTGTGTATATGAGAGAGATAGAGAACAAGGATAACTCTGAACTTGGTGACTTGTGTCTTCGTGACTGAACAATGACTGTACTGCCTAGGGGGATTGAGAAAACAAGATTGATTGACTAAAGCTTTGCTTATTTTTTATGTCAGGATGGATTTTTAGGGTTGCTTTCTGTATAGCTAGAGAATTGTTGGTTTTTCATTACTAGATGTAGCAGAAACTGAAAGCAAAGGCTATCTGGAAATGCTTTGAGTGATATCTACCAATGTAAATAGGTAATGAAACTAGTTTATGACACCAAATAGATTTTTTGACTAAATTATATGGTTTGGTCTTCCCCACAGCATACAAAAAAAAAAAAAAATTACCACCTCTTTTCTATATTTTTTATGTTGTAGGCATCTAATCTAGCTAGACACATATACATCAAGATTTAATATAGAAACTTTATCTATAAATCTGTCAAAATTATAAAAAGTCATTTTAGTTTATCAGTAAGGTGCTGTGAGTGTGACCACAGAGAAATAATTTATCCTGTTGACAACTTTTATGGCACAAATTGCCTCTATAATAAATGCTTGATGTTATTAGATTCCGAAGACATTGGTAAGACCTCAGCCAATGAAAATCCTTTTCAACTCAATAAAAATAATGAAAACAATAGAAATAATATTCAGTTGTAAACTTCTGACAGCCATAAGTAAAATGTGGGTGTATGTACATGTTTCCATTTGTGTATTGCAGATTCTCTATGTATGGGCTCTTGACTGATGAGCACAATTGGCTAGAGAATAAGATTTTTACAAGGTCAAGGTCACACAGTCCACTGAACATGTAAGAAAGAAAAAACTGTCATAGCCATCAATTGCATCAGAAATTCTATACAGTTATTTCACGGACACGTGCTCTTGGTTACATAAAGACTAGCCAAGTGAGTTTCAATAATTTTTGTCACACTATTAGAAAAAAATATACACACAACTTTAAGCATAGATGCCACACACTACTAAAGAATAATTTCAACCTCATTTATGAATGGCAGTATATATACAGAAGCTCACAAACATATAAACTTAACTGCATCAGATATGAGAAGTCCACTTAGTTTTAATTACAGCATTTAATTGAAAGCAATCATACTATAATTATCTTTCTTTCACTCTTATTTCTAATTAGTGCTCTATTAATATAGAACTTTTAGAAGAATATACATTCTTTTAAAATATAAAATTATTCTATGTATCTTTGCCATTCCTTATTACTAAATTAGTGCATCAGAACATAGAGTTTTTCAAAATCTAAAGTAACATCTTTACATCTTGGAGTTTGTGAAGTCCATCAGCGGCATAACACAACAACTCTGAGAAATTCACTCACTACGTTTCTGTCACTTCACATTGAGGGTCATATGCAATGACAAATACTGAAACTTGCACTATACATCCAGTTGGGAAAGCATTAGTTTCTGATCATTGCATTTTTGCTTTCAAAATTTCAGCCTATGATTTTCTGACATTTCCTTTTCTGATTGAGCTTTACAGATCCCATAGTAAAGTACAAAGCAGTATAAGTTCCTCTGCAAATCCACTCATTATCCACTGGACTTTGGAACCCAACTGCCCCTCTCATCTTTCAAGGAGAATATGCTTTTATGCTGTTCATTGAAAAAAAAAAGAAGAAGAAGAAAAAGGTAAACGGTCAAGTCCATAACCTCTAGCGAATCACCATTTTCATCTGCAGCCCCGGCAGTTGTTTAAAAGCAAGACCAGGAACACAGAGAAAGTCCCCTTTTCAGTCTAAAACTCTTGTTCTGCTTTAGTAAAACCACTAATACACACAGTGTGGGTCAGCCTTTCAACATGCAAAATGGAAGAAGACACCGAATTTTTAAAAATAATAGATTAAATCCAAAGTAATTCTTTGTTAGGACAATCCTTTGTAATCTTTCAAATTTTCCCTTTTAAAAATTAGACTCTATCACAGCACATTGACCATGGGAATAAAATATTTATCTAATAGGTTTCAAGCCTAAAGGAGAGATTCCTCTTTATTTTTCTTGGACCTTTTTGCCTCCCACCCACCAAAGTCTTCACTCAACCCTACTAACAGTCCGCTGGCACCAGATAAGAAGCAAACTGTTTTCTCCGTGACCTCTAAGCATTCTACTCCACGGGAAAAGCAACGTGGAATGCACACTCAGCAGGCTACGGAGCCTGGAGCCAGTTTGTCCTGGAGGCATTTCTGCCATAAAACATCACACTATTCGCTGTGTTCCGCTCCAAGCAGATCCGTTTCCCACTCCCCTCTCTCACCCTCCGGCTTCTCACTCCGCACCTGGCTGCAATTCACAGCCGACTGGGCACAGAGCAGACAAACAAAAAAAGAGCATGAAACAGCAACAGATCCCTTTGTTTTACATGCAGATCTTACCTCCGGTAGTTGTCACATCTTCCTCAAAAGCCAAGCTTAATTTTTTAATGACAGCGATCCAGTGCAGTTCTCCCAAGAGCCACCGGTAATCATCATTGCCTCTCGTGCTTAAAGCCTTTCTGGACCATTAATGTCACAACCGTTGCTAAATCATAGCTTTAATACCTTGCTCAAAATGTCTGAAAGAGTTTGGAAGGACAATAGGAGTGACAGGCACGCTAGACAGCCATGCTTAAAATTAGTTATCTTCAGCTCCGTTAAAGCTGCTTCATACTGTTTTTAAAGCGTGCAGGAGGTAGGATTATTAGCCTATGAGAGGCATGCTGTTTCTGTTTTTATTAAATACTGTAATAGGCTGTCTGTTCGCAATGCTGTGATAGGTCCAATATCACTTCCCCACTGCTTTCGAATTCTCATATTAAAAAGGGAGAGAGGGCTCAGACGTCCTTAGGAGACTGGGATCTCCACCACCCTGCCTACAGATCAGATTTCCAAATTCTCTTTAACTACAGGAGAAAGAATAATGCCTTTTTCTAAGTAGGTGTTTTTACAGGGAGAGTGAAGTTGGGAATAAACACTCTAGGATTCCCCAAACAATTCTCACACTCCCAGCAAGGGACTCCTGTTCTTCCTAGTTACAAAAATAAGCATTCTCTAGAGTTAGGTAAGAAAATCACTCCCAGGGGGAAACATTCGCATCATTACTGAGATCGGATTCAGGGTATACGTTTTATATAAAAATCTCAGATTAGGTGCCAAGTATATTGAATCAATGAGAACATGCATTATTTCATGCTGATTGACAAAGCTTTGTATTCCAGTTAAAAGTAACCATATGCCGTGCACTGTCTAAATGGAAAGAATGAATGGTGGGGGGAAGGAATGAGGATGTGCGTACTATCTTGAGCCCCTTTGAACTGATTATGGGAGGTCCAAGAGGGATTTCTTACCATTGGTCAGAGACAAGGGTATTAATTACTTGACTGGAAATGCTACTCTGAAAAGTTCTACCGTAAGTACTTTTCCAAATAGGGAAGCAGAAAAAAGTTTATGGTAGCTCACAGTAATAGAGAGAATGTGTTATGCTCCAACTACCCAGATATAGTTTTTCTCTTCTGCTGGTCTTTTTCTTTTCCTGCTACCCCAGGAGCAATAGTTTGTCATAGTTAGCATGGAAATGAAGTGATCTCCTATAGAAGGAGCTTAGGAAGAATAGTAGACTGAATAGGAAGGGAAATTGGAATGTACTAGGCTGGCCAGTAGAATTGGAAATTAGGTGTGATAAACAAATAAAAATTACTTCAAAACAAAATCTCAAGGGGAATTACTATAAATCACCACTATTTAATCACCACTATTTAGTCATCTAGAAATACTATCATGATCACAGCATCCATTATTTTATTATTTGCAAGAGCTGAATATCTGAATTGCTGAACTGTCGGATGAAAGAAATGTGTTGTTTTTTTTTTCTTTTTCACTTTCTGTTTTTTAAAACACCTGGTTTGGGTTTGAATATGCCTTGATTATATGTGAATTTTACTTGGCACTTGACTGATCACAATTTCTTCTCAGGAATAAAGTGTGATTTTTATTAAAAAAATCTCCTGGTATCACAAATTGTGATGATGTTTTATTCTGATTGAGTATCTTTAGAGTGATTTCCATGGGGCAAAATGAAAACCAGAAAATACTGTAATTTTAATTTCAAAAAAAATTATATTCTCATTATGTTGGTATGACAAAGAAAAGACTTTCAAAATTTCAGTTGTTAAAATGAAAAAAAAAAATTTTTGTACTGTGTTCAATGCCTTTCACTATAGCCTCATGATCATGCAAGAGAAACTGTTTTCTACTCAAGTAATTAAGTGTTCAAGGTTATAAGGAGACTGGAGAATACAAAAGTATTGTCTTTGGTACCTCAGTTTCATAGTTTGTAATTGGAGTAACTAAGAACAATGAAGGAGAATGCAAAAATTCATGAAATGCCCGGAAGGTAATTCTTCAGGATTTTATAAAAGTCCTACTTTTTTTAATATGCAAACACATCATCCAAAAATTTGTATAGGAAGAATTGTTTCTGAGAAAACTAATTGATGATATTCTTTACAAAAAATGATGGAAGAATAATAATATAAAGTACATATACAAAATATATTTTTCAATTGTAAGGAAGTGTTTAAATGACAACCTAAATACCAGGAATAGCACCATATGTATTAATAATTTGGGGAGAGAGAGCACAAACCAAATATTCCCCAGTTAGATACTTCCCTCCAATCCCACATGTGATTAATTTGGGAAACAGATGTCCTAGTACATGAGAGAAGGATTAGATTTTGTTTCTGGAATGGAGTAAGAGGGGCTGGGCCAGGGGCTGTCAGGAGGCTTTGTTCCTGAAGGATACAATGTGGTTTGACCTCTCTGAGTATGAAGGAGGTGACTGGAAAGGGCAGTTCAGACGGCAGTGGGGGTGTGGGGGATGGAAGACGGTTTGTTGAGGTACCGGAGTAGGAGCAGGAAATGAGGAAGGGAAGCTGAGGAAAGGGAAAGAAGAGATCTTTGAGGAAGGAAGAAATGGATTTCTTGAGGTATTGGAAGAGGGCACCGGCTTTGAAATAAAGAAGCCCCCATTTTAAACTTGTTTCTATTAGCCTATTTAAACCTCTTATGTAAAATAGGATGACTACATACGTTGTAAAACTGCAGTGATAATGAGACAAGGTACATGATAAGGTAGGAGTAAAGCTCTTCGCAAGCAGAAATACTAAAGTAAATGCTAGTTATTACTAAGCAGGAAGAAAGAGGGAGAGGAATGATTAAAGGGGAGGTAAGGGATATATAATAAGTTAGAAGAGGAGAAAAGACAGAGTAGGAGGAAGGCAAGGAGAGAAGGGGAAGTGGAAGAGAAAAGACTTTCTCCTGTTAATCACATAGAATTTCTTGGTTTTGTTTTGCTTTCTAAATCACGTCCCCAAAACTGTTGCTTTTAGTTCTCTCCCTATAACAAAGTTTCAGATAAAGTGCTTTTGTAGCTCACATCTTCTGCAACGAGAGAAAACTATGCTGAATTTGTTGAAAACATGTCCTGCTATTTCAAAAAATAGCTGATTTTGCTGATTGAATTTATTAATTTTTACCATTGCCTTTTTTGGATGGTTCTTGAAGAATGAAGTTTTGGGCAGCAGAATCCTGGAACTGAAGTAATGTTTCAGAATTATTAATATATTACCAGACACTTAGGGCAAAAATACTCTATACATTTATAGCTTGATAACATTTTCAACAATATCTGCATGCTCAATGCACATGTAAAAAGAAAGAAAGAGAGACAGAGAGAGAGAGAGAGAGAGAGAGAGAGAGAGAGAGAGAGAGAAAGAAAGAAAGAAAGAAAGAAAGGAAGAAAGAAAAAAAAGAAAGAATGAACTTGTTCTGGAAAGAATTTGTGTATGTGAACAAATATTAGGTGAGAACCAGAGCCTGGACGAGAGTGATGGATCACAAATGCAGAGAATTTGCAGTTCACATGCTCAGCCCCCAAGTTAAATGGTTTAATGAATAGAACGATGAATGCATAATTTCATTATGAGTCATCACTATTGAAATGAAAATTTGATAGATACATAACCAGCAAGTGTAGCTATCTGTTACAGATACAAGTGCTAATTATATAATTTATGCTCTGAATAATACAGAGAGTAACTATTTTTGCTTCATTGTGATGATTTTTCTAGGAACAACAGAAAAGTTAGTTTAGAAACGGCTTTCTTTCTGTTCCTTACCTGAAGTAACAGACTATTAAGTCCTGGTTTAATCCATGAAAGAATCATGCATATGTTTCTAGTATAAATGTGAAGACTAAGACTTAAAAAGTAATTAAGAAAAGGCAGTTAAAGAAAATCTGACATTTAAAGCACAGTGTCTGATTTCCAAGTCAAAGTGAAGTACCTTTCATTTGTCTATATCACTTTTCATAAAAATTTTCCTGGGGAAGCCGGGATGGCTCAGTGTGTTAGACGCTCACTTTGCAGCGCCGGGGACCGAGGATCGAATCCTGGCCCCGGCCCGTGCGGACCCATATGCTGAACTGGGGGTTCCCCCAGTTCAGCTCTCTCTCTGTCTATGTATCTCTCTCTCTCTCTGTCAAAAACAATAAAAAAAGAATAAATAAATAAAATAAATAAATTAAAAAAAACATACAAGGAAACCCCAAAAAACTAAAAAAAAAATAAATATTTTTTTCTTCTGATCAGAGATTTTTTTTAAAATTTACTTTTTGAAAGAAAATGACTATTTCTAAAACTTTACATTTATGGGGTACATTCACACACATTGTATTTGATCGTCAAGATAAAGTTATTGAGGGGCAAGGCTAATATCAATAGTTTCATTTCCATCTGGAGAAATTGAAGATGAGAGAGGTTAAATGATTTCTCCAACATCACATAGTTCGTAAGTATGTCTTCTCACTCATCATCCAGTGTGATTTTTATTTCATGAAACTTTATGCCTAGCTCCTAATACTTCTCCTAAAAATATCCAGAAATATCAGCACCAGAAGAATTTTTTAACTGTAAATAAATAAATAAAAAGTATACATTGGACCTTACTGGCATTGCTTTTCTCTTTCCATCTGGAAAATATTTATGCCTGTTGGTTTACCTTTAGATGTACAGCTCTTTATGTTTTTAAGGTAAAGCTGCTAAACATTTTAAAAGGCAAACTATAAGTTTCACAATTCTTCCAAGTGCAGAATTGAGACTGAATTCTATACTAATGGTGGCAGCTGAACAGGAATGTCTGATCTATGGGCTACAAGCACATACCCATGTTGAAAGGCTGTGATTTGAATAATCTTCTTGGATTCTTTGCATTTTTATGTCTTTATAAAAAGTAGGAAAGTCCTATAGGAAACCATCCTTCTGTCTGCAGTTTGTTTGATCTGCAGGGTTCAGTGACTTACCAGTATGCATGGGGCTGAAATGGGAGAAGGAGGTAGATGATACAATGTACATGCTAATTAATTTATCTGGATTTTCAGAACAGTAGCAATATCCTCCCTATCGTGTCCCCTCAGACCATCAGACGCAGCTGGAGATGCTGAGCCCTCACTTGGATGCCTGTTAGAAAACACCAGCCCAGCTGCTTTAACCAACTTTCTGAAGCCATCACTCTGTGGCTGAACTGTTGCATTTGGCAGACACTTATTGGGCTGTGTTTTCATCCTTCTGAAGCCTGTCAGAGTACTGGACATAAATCTGCTTTAAGATAAAACATAAAATAGAATAGTGACAGTTGGCGTTTTATTTTGTTTGAATTCTCTTACTTCCTGGGGCCTAGCAGCAATCTTCCCGCTTAGAGGAAACATGACCCTCCAGGTGTAGCATATCCACGTCCAATCAGGAAGTAGATAATGACTGGTTAATATTATAATTAATACTATGACTTATGCTGCTGCAGTAATATGTACCCTCTGTACCACATAGCATTAGATATGATACCTGGTGCTTTCAATATAAGTTAATGAAAAGACACCTGCCTTACAAGCAAAACAGAATAAAACAAAAAATCCTTGGTATGCAGAACTCTTCAAGGTTGGGTCTCACAAAGGACAAAGTTTACATGTATGTTGGTGTTTATATTCATGTGTAAATTTTAGTAACTCACTTTATATTGCTAGATTCTAAGGATGGGAAAAGAATCTTTAACAAACAAAATGCTTTTTAGCAACTGTGTAAACATTTATTGGAAAAGGTCCCTCTTTGCAAAACTATAGCAAAATCCTCATAGATCTATTATGTCTTTGTTATTTGGAGAATTTCAAAATTTTTTAAATGCCAGACATCTAAGAAAGCCTTAATAAATATTTCCGCATTTTATAACATAGTTAGAAAAATAATCAGCAAAATGGATGTAAACAAAGACATTTGTATATTAAAATGTATTTGTAAAATTACTTTTATCAAGGGTAGATAATGATGGTGACTTTACTCTATGCCCTGTGTGCCTCCTTAAAAACAAAATGCTGTTTAATTTTTATTATAAAAATGGCACATGCTTATTATTAAAAATCAGAGTATTAGGAAAATATAAACAAATATCTCCTCTAATCCCATAATCCACAAATAATTTCTATTATTAACATAAAAATTAGGTATATTGCATATGTAGTTTTTATATATTAATTTTCTCCTTAATATTATAACATGTTTCCTATGTTATTTTGAAATCTCCAAATCTTTTTTAATGGGTAGATAATATTTTGTCATATGGATCTTTCCTAATTTATCTTTGAAAACCTCATTATTGAATACACAGCTTCTCTATATTTTTCATTAGCATAATGCTTTGCTAATGGTCTTTTTACATAAATCTTTGTTTTCATATCTGACTCTGTTTATTTAGAATAGATTTCCATACCTGGATCATTGGCCTAAATTTCTGAACAGTTTAGGGGCTCCTGATATATATTTTTCAATTGCTCCTTTGAAGGGTTGTACCATTTTCATAGTTCACCGGTGGGCTATGACCTTGCCCATGGCAGGGTAGTCACTGCGGTTGGAAGAAGATGCTTTTTCCCTCTTTCAAAAGGAGACATTTATTTCACATTCTTTTTACTTTAGGGGCTGAAGTGGTAATCAGGTGTCATATAACAAGAGTAGAGAGAAGGAAGGCAAAGGAGAAAGGTTACTAAGGTTAGAATTTTTATTTCAGTTGTCTAAAATGGAAATGTTTTTATTCCTTTTGTGTTGGGGAGGGGGGTTGAAGAACTACTGAAAAGTCTGGGGCCTCCATTCCTGTTGTTTCTTTTGCTCAGAGCAGAATCTCTTTCCAGCTGTGTGCTTTGAAACCTGGAGTTGTCTTATCTTACTCCCAGGGGATTCTATGGTGTGCCAGAGATACACAAATCCACAAGTTAAGTCTGGTATATCCTTCTGGAAAATCAATTTGCTTAAAGATTTTGGGCATAAGAGTTTTGAATTTTTGTGTTCTATGAAGTTTGTAGCATAAGCATAATTTAAAGATTTATTTTTATTGGTTTTTGACAGAGAGACAAACAGAGAGAGACAGAGAGAAGGGGGAGGGCCCAGAGCAGTCTCCATAGTGGACAGCATTAGTTTTCCATATAGTTTCACTCCACAGGTGGGCAGGGGGCTGCGCAGGGCAGGAACTGGGCTGGGAGCCGCCCGCATAGGCCCCGGCAAAAGCTGAACTGGGGCCACACCCAAGTTCAGCATATGGGTCCACATGGGCCGGAGACAGGATTTGATCCCTGGTCTCCGGGGCTGCAAAGCAAGCACTTAACCTGCTGAGCCATCCCAGCTTCCCCTATAAGCATAATTTAGTAGAATTGCTTTTCCAACATTATTAAACTTGGAATTTTCAGATAAGCCCAGCAAACAGCACCATTTTGTAAACTAGAAGTCATTGGAAATCTGGAACTTTGTCTTTAGGGAACTCTTGTGACTTTGTCAAAACGAACAGGGAACGTGTCTCCAGTGAGACTCTGTGAGGCTATTATAGAAAGGTGGGAGCATACTGTATGTTTTCTTGGCAAGTTAGAAGAGATCAACGTTGCTTGTTATACGACAAAGCAGTTTATCTTTCTAAGATTCAGTAATTTTTGGAAGTCTCACACAGAAAAATTTCTCCCATACAAATCAGATTAATATTCTGCCAAAATTTATATTCACTCAATCAAATATTAATTTACACAAGAGTCCATGTTTCAATTTCTGCCAGAGAAGTACTCAGATTGTGTGTACATGTGTGTGTGTTTGATTTCAATGCCATTCTTAATTTATCTTTTTAAAGTATACTAATTCTAAAGTTATATTTTCAACTGGAATCACTGACTGGAAGGGAAAGACAGTTTGCTCTTTTTAAGCGAGCTTGGAATGTCAGAAAATATGCAAGATAATGAAAAAAATTCAGAATAACCTGAAATCATTGAGACATGTGTCAGAAATGACATTCCTAAAGCTTGCCACAAAGTACCTGATAGCAACAAGGTTGATAACATGCCCCAGCTACATCTAGTAAATATATAATGAGAATCAGCAGTCAATCAAAAAAGTGTAGAATATACTCAAGTGTTTATTTAAAATATGGGTGTATTATAGAGATGAAAAATGACCTTTATTTTTTTTTGTGCATGAAAACACTAGGTAAGAATTTCATGACGCCATTACTTCTGCAGGGAATTTTAAAAACTAATCATACAATTTTTGAAGAAAAATGTCCCCAGAATTTTGCCAACTAAAAAAAAGTCTTGGGTTGAAATATTATAATTCATTGCAATATGAAAATCAAACAAGCCATTTAAAACATCTTGCCATGATCTTTAAGCTCAAAATGTTATATTTTCCATTGCCTTTGGAAGACAAAGCTCATGGAATACAAGATAATTTTGTAAAATCTTTAACTACAGACATAGCCAGATGAAGACTTGTAAAAATTAAAACAAACAAACAAACAAACAAACAAACTAGCCCTTCATCAGGACATTTATGAACCACCTGTTAGAAAAGTATTCTGATAAGTAGAAAAAACTATGATGTCAATGAAATGCATGGCAGCCCAGAATTAGAGACTAGAAAATCTGCACAACCGCACACGGTGGCCTCGCATGGCTACACCAAGAAGAGGTACTTGTAGCATAGGCAAACATCATACTGCCAGATTTGTGTTTTAAAAAGACTGAAATTAATCCTACACCTACTTTTATGTTTTTATGACTTGGCTGTTAGTAATTGTTCATTTTTATGTGATACTTAATTATTTATGATAATGTCTGTGGTGATATTGATTTGCAAATTACTAGATAGTAAAATACACTTGATCTTAACCAAAAGGCCAAGAAGCGATAGATGGTAAAATAAATGATGAAGAAATGTATAGTAAGTGATGTATTTAACAAAAACAATAGCAAGCACAAAAATGTATACATGAAGAGGAGATCCTAAGACTACAATAAGCTGAGTGCAGCACACTTGTGCTCCATTTCTTTCTCTGGCAACACTGACTCTGGGTAGGCATGGCCTTAAGTCCTGTTTGCTGTCCCATGGAGAGAACATTAAGGAATGGTTAAATGCCTAGAAACTAGCTTCTGGAAATCATGGGGTAAGGACAAGTATAGAACATATTCTGGAAGGTCTGACTCATGGGATCTATGAATTCCTAGGGAAGGTCTTTACTGGAATGTTTGTTTTCTATGAACTCTGTAAAGGAAAGAAACAGTAAAGCATGCGGCTTGGCAATACTGCTCTAGCTCTGAGCCTGGTAGAATTAAAAGATATCTGAAAGCAAGGGGGCTTCTTTCAGGTGACCAAGAAGGGGGATGACACTCTGTCTATTTTCGTACCAAGGGATCATGGGAGTAGAGACCACTTGCCCATTATTGCTGCTACTTGGATTCTCCAAGGATTGTATGTATGCCCCAAATAGCCAACAACTAAAATAACAAATCTCTGAGTACAGTTAGAGAGAAAAAGATAATTCCAATCAAACGGAATAACAAGCAAAATAGAGGTTCCAGAGCAGACAATTATGTATATATTTGAAAGATATTTGAGAGCCACAGAGTGGGAGAGGGACTGGGATGGGAGAGTGAGGTTTGGGGAGAGGAGAAAGAGAGAGAGAGAGAATTAAATACATGATTTCCGACTAAATTGTTTTATGAGATATTGAAGAGAAGAGGCTGGTGGTCCGGTCACTACTAAGATAGAAGATCAAATGAAAGATATGTTTAGAGACACAGGACAAAAACGTAAAGAGGCAGAAAAAGATGAAGAGACTTGGGAATTTAACCCAGAAAATCAAACAGGTAAAGACAGGTGTTACAGGGGCAGAGGAAGGAAAAGAGGCAATAATTTTTTAAAGTACCAACAAATTGTTTTCCCTGAGAAAAAGAAAGATCAGAGGCAGTATTTTCTCATCATCTTAAAGTACATCCCAATAGGTCTTTGTTCACTAAGTGAATATTTATTGAAAGAACCAAACAACCAATGAAGGCAGAAGAAGAGAAAACATGGTACATAATGACATTAATATGCACAGTCCTACTCACACAGACCTGCACTGGCAACTGGATCGGGAAAGGCTGGCAGGTGATACGTTGTGAAGTGCTCCATGAGGACACTTGAGGCAGAATGATCAGACTGAAGAAAGGAGTCCTGATAAAAGCCTGGAATGGAGAGGTTAAGAATAAGCAAAAACATTCCAAAGGACGCCTTCTCAAGGAGACAAAAAGAGGGCCAAGTATTTTCAATCATATATCATAGAGCACAGTGGAGGGGACAAATCGATGAAAAATATATCATCTTGGTTTTAGGAATGGTGTTCTGGTGGGAAAATAATCACTATTTAAAAGTAGTGAAAGAAAAGATATTCATTGATGGAATGAAAGAGTACAGTAAAGTTCCCAAATTAACAAAAAAAGAATTTACCACACTGTATCACAGCATAATTTCACTAGCAAAAATAGAAGTAAAAGAAGCAACAACAACATAAAATAAATAATTAGGATAAACTGCAAAGGAAGACATCCAATTAAGTGTACTGGCTATTTTCTTATTTATAAATAAAATTTACCCTTTAGGTGACTGAGACTATCAGACTGGGTGAAAACAAATTTACCTCTTGTTTATACTATTTATAGAAAAATAAAATCAAAGTTATCAATAAGGCTTGAAAATGAAGGGGTGGAAATCAATATATTTAAACTTAAAAACACTATTCTGAAAATATACTCCCTATAGCCCTTTACTATTAAAGAAGAAAAATGAAAGAGTAAAGCAAATAGTATGTATCTTAGGAGAATAGAAAAGTAATTTTAAAAAGCAAAGATAAAAACAGAAATTAGTAAAGTAGAAAATGAGATAAAGGAAGATAAATTTAAAACCTAAAAATACAACAATAAATTTACCTGTTATGGCCATTATTAAGGGAAACATAGTGAATAAAAATATAGAAGATATAAATGGTATGAAGATATTAGTATATATACAAAAATTAAAATAATTATAAGAGAATAAATTATTTGAAAACTTAAATGAAATGTTTTGCTAGCAAAATATAAGTTGGAAAAAGTGACTAAATATAAAATAAAAACTTTGATAAACAAATCAGCATAGAAGAGATCAGACCAGACACAAAGTATCTAGATATGTAGGAAGCCCACCAACACATGTTCACAGATAAAATTTTATTTTAACCTTAAGTAACAGATTATTCTAAAGCTGTTTCTAGTCCAGGTCATAAAAAAAAAAAAAAAATAGAGTAAATCATTCTATTTGATTTTATAAAGTTTATATAATTTAGTACCAATCCAGGATAAAGTTATTTCTAAAAAAAGAAAAGGAAAAAGAAACAAAAAATTTGCAAAGAGGGAAAGAATGATAAAGACAATGGATGGATACGGGTTCAAAGATTCTAAATAAAGTATTAGAAACTAAGCTACAACAATGCGTTGAAATATAACATATTGTGACAAAGTAGGATTTATTCAGGAAATGTAACATCCTTCAATCTACCAGCATAAGCCTTCAACAAATTCAAGGACAAAAGCTATGTAATCTTACTGAAAGATGTTGAAAGGCATTTGCCAAAAGTCACCAGCCAGTCCTCATAAAATTCTAAGTAAAATAGAAAAAGAAGAAAACTATTTAAATAAATAAAGACTACTTATCAAAAATCTAACAGCAAATATCCTAATGTGAAACTTTAAAGTCACTTCAATTAAAATAGGGAATTAGTTAGAGATCAGTTAGTTAAATTCTTTATTGGTTTCCTAATGGCTTATTCAAAAAAATCAAGTATCTTTATATATGAAGCCATTCTATTTTTTTCTTTTTTAAGGTTTGATTGTTTTTGACAGAGACAGAGAGAGATGGGGACAGAAAGAAAGGGGAGGGCCCAGCGCAGTCTCCATAGTTGTACATCATCAGTTTTCAATATGGTTTGGTTCCACACAGTTGGGTGGGTGCCATGCAGGGTAGAAATTGGGCTGGGAGCCTCCTGCATGGGAGGCACGCCCCCTCAAGCCAGGGGCTGAACAGGGGGCAAGAACTGAACTGGGGGCCTCCTGCATGGGAAGCACACCCCAGTTCACCATATGGGCCCACATGGGCTGGGACTGGGATTCGATTCTCCATCCCCGCAAAGTGAGTGCCTAACCCACTGAGCCATCCCGGCTTCCCCTGAAGCCATTCTTGTCTGACCTCTGCCCTACCTTTTCAGATTTATTTTCTGAACTTACAAAAGTCACCATTCATCCAGATATTCTTCTTGTTCCCACCACACTTGGTGTTGTTTCAGTCCTCTTTGCTTTTGTTCATGCTAACCTCTTTTGCCTTCCATGCCTGCTCATCCCTCTTCTCTTGTTTTCATTTGAGCAAGTCCTTATTTTTAAGACACAGATCCTGCTCTCCTATAAATACCCATGCATTTCCCCTAAATTGCTTTAAAGATATGCTACTTGAGCAATAAGAAAAAATGAAATACTGCCATTTGCAACAACATGGATGGACCTTGAGACTGTCATACTAAGCAAAGTAAGTCAAGCAGAAAAAAAAATAAGAACCATACAACTTTACTCATATGTGGAGTATAAAACTGAAAGCAACAAAGAAGCAAAAACTCATGGTCACAGTCAATAGTTTAGTGGTTACCTGAGGGTAGAGGAGGGAGGGATGGGGAAAGAGAGGAAGGGGAGTCAAACATATGGTGATGGAAGGAGAACTAACTCTGGGTGGTGAACACATAATGCCATATATAGACGGTGTATCATAGAATTGTAGACCTGAAACCTATTTTTACTAACCAATGTCATCCCAACAAATTTAATAATAAAAAAGAAATGCTGCTTGAACACAAAAATGGGATCCTGTTTTTCTTTGCACTGTCCCCGACTCATAGAACATATGTAAGAAAATTTAAGTGAATTAATGCATGAAGAGACTAACAAATCCATGAATACTATGGCCTCCATTGCTTTGCTTCCTTTGTGTTTATTCTTCTTAGTGAAAATGATGGGATAACTTCATGCTGAGAGGCCCACTCATGATGACAAAACCTGAGCCTTTCTATATAGACAAATTCTCTTTTGTTTTACAACTCACAGGTATACTTGGCAAATGATACTGTTAATGCATTTCACTTGCCTTCTGCTTCATAAACGGGCAATCATCTGTTAAATTATTTATCTGCTCCTTTGTTCTCACCATTCTGTGCTTACAGTATGGGAGGAAGTGATGGTGGGGCCAGAGGAGATGTTTCAGAAACTCTGGTAAGTAACCCGGAAGAAGTCTGCACCTGGCAGATGGTGTTTCACACAAATTTTCCAGTGCCTTGCTGGGGTGTGTTCCTTGGCAGATGATGCTTTTGTTATTTTGACAATTGTTGCTTATAGAGTATGCGCTTTAGTACTTTACTACAATTCCCCAGTCTGTCTAAAGGGAAATAGATTCCTAATGGACTCGGAGTTTAGTTAGTGAACTTGCTTCTACAGCTGCCAGAATTTGCCACTTCTTGTAGTTTTATTGTCTTCCATCCTAGCTTCTGCCATCTGCCATTGTTGTGTGGCCCAGGTGTTCAGGGTTTGTGTATTTTCCTGTAAACATGACTCTGCTATTCAAACACGACTCTGCTATCCCTTTGTTTGTTTGGTTATTAGTTATCAAATTATTGATGGTTTGACTGACCATTCCTCAAAACATCTCCGCAAGCTGCTACTTTTCCAAAGGAAATGAGAAATAGCTAATATACTTTGCAATCATTAGCTTAGATTTAATTGTTTTATCCTAATTTAACTTGCACAACTTTTAATAATTTGTGTAATTTATACTCAGTTTTCCATTTTATTTGCATATATAAAATGTGCCATATGGAAGCCAACATCATATTCCTCTGTCTTTGAAACTCATTGCAAAAACTGTTCTCAGGGAAGTCTTGCTTGACTCCATCCAGAATGAGTCAGGATTTCTTCTCCTACTGATGTCAGTATTTTAAATGTGCCATGATTTATTTTAGTTATCTATTTCTTTTACTGAGGGAAGAAGAAGTTGGGTTGGATATATCTTTTTGCTTTGTAACCTCATTTATGAACACAATTAGCAAGTACTTATAAATTAGCAGACATTCAGTAAAAACATATAATGACCAGATACCATAGTTTGAACTTTTTATATCCATTCTGGTGAGGCCTTAAATAATGCAGGAAAGCAGTGGTAGAGAATATCATAATAAGAAATTTCCAGTAATACTTTCATAGAAGCCTTATTTAGAGGCATAAGCAAAAAAGTTGGAAAATCTGGCTTTCAGTATTATGGCTGCCATTTTTGAACTATGTTTTTTTGGAAAAGTAATGTATATTTAGCTTTCCGTCCTATAATATGAAAATACTAATATGCCATGACAATCTCATGCAACTGTTGTGAGAACAAAATAAGAGGGTATTTGATAAAATATAAAGCATTATGTAGAAGAAAGCTGTTGAAGTTACTTCTGTTACTTTTGACATTCAATATACCCACATAGGTCTTATGATATTTAAAATTTTCTATACTTACACACTATTTAAAAGATGATTTGTCACACAAGCTGTATTCAGCACTCTAAAAGAGATGACGGAAATGAGTTGCCTTCTGGAACTAACCAAGGCTTTAGTAATCCCTCAAGAATGGAAATATGGTAGGTTACAAAAAAATAAAAAGCAAATAAATAATTGCAGCATCCTTTTGCAAAACTGGTTGCTGACGCTCTTAAGTTTTTTTCCAAGAATAAATTGTATTCACATATGCAGCAGACATCTGACCAAATCAAGGCTGTCTATGTAAAAGCTTTATTGAGTAATTCCAAAGGAATTTCACACTCTTGCCCTTCATGTTATAAGGTCACAGAATTCACTTGGCTTCAGATAGACCATGTGGTTACTGGGAAGTTGCTTCAGGCTCTCCTCTCTCTGCATATTCAGCTGAGCCTCAATTGATTAATGCCTGCTGGCCTTCCATTTGTTAAGTGAAGGGTTACTGACCAAACACAATTTTTCTGACAGAGCCTAGAATGACTTATTTCATTTGAGAGTCCCACAATTACTATCCATTCTTTCCTAATTTTGCTGAAGCCTTCCAATCATTACCACTGTTGGTTTTATGGGGTATTGAAAAACATCCTCGGGACTGAATTATCTGTTTCTATCCTGGAAAACTGGTACATAGGACTTTCTCAGGTCCCTAAGCTGGTTTCTCCATCACCTAGGACAAACATTTTTATCTATGACCTTAAATTAATTGTATGCTAGTATCAGGGGCAAATTTGTTTGTTTCATCTTAAAAAAAGATTCAAATTCTATGATAATGCTTTTAGTAAATTCCACAGCTTTTCATCTCATCTTTTTACTGACTTTTTCCAGTTGTAGTGACTTGGTGTTTTATAACTAATATACTAAAAATTGAACATGATAAAATAATATAGACCCATTCTTCGGAAAAGAGCAAATGAAGCAGGCTGAAGGGTAAAAGCAAAAATGGAGGAAAGATGGGCCCAAAGAAAGTTTGTAAAAATTTTACAGAGTTCTTCCTTGAAATGTCTTTGAGATGTCATTGATTCAAATATTACTTACTCTGGCCACAAGACTTTACTGAACATCACTTGTTACATCCCTGGGCAAGCATTTATTTTCAAAGATCATTCTCTGGTTATGTTTCTTGTCTGGAAACCTGTGCTGACTAACATTCCAAGACAGTTGATAATAGTATTTGGTTTAGGAATTCCTGCTTTCATCTAACTTTTGCTTTGTCGTCTCAAGAGAAGCAGGGCAAGCCCCGTAACTTCTGCGTGCTTCAGTGTACTCATCTGTTAAATGGGACTTATAACACCTACAGTACTTTAGAGTCACCACTAGGATCAGTTATATGAAAATTCTTTTAGCACTCGAAAGCACTTGACAAATGCTAACAGCATTATATTTATTGCCTATCAAGAGCAAGCCTTACCAGAAAAACCTGATCTCATTTAGGGCAGGATAGTTTTGCTTCCTATAGATGTCATTTCCCATGACCTTGGCAATGTTTCTGAATTGATCTTGGTAGCACAATATCAATCTTTACTGACATGTGGCTGAGAAAACAAACCATTCTTAGGCCTATTTCTAACATCTGGTTGGAAACATAATCAGAGAATGATCTTTGAAAATAAATGTGAGTCCAGGGACATAACAAGTAATGTTCAATAGTCTTGGGATAAGTCACATTTCATTCAATGATACAGCAAAGAGTTGAATGAAGACTATTGAGTTGTTGAAGTACAATGATGACAAGGTTGTATGAACTAGGTTCTATTACTTTGGTAAAAATCAGATTCAGAATTCAAAGTGACCTTGGTGATTTAAAAAAATCAGAAATAGACCTACCTAATTGGGAGCAGAGACAGGCACAGGATGGGACGAAGGTCCTAGTGTGCCCATATTTATGGGGGGAAAGACCTGGCTATGTGTGAGGAGGCAGAAGGCGAGAGTGAGGTCCCGGTTAGTTCTCCGACTGCTGTGAGTCATCAGTGCAGTACTGCAGTTCAAAAGCGAGCTGAGTGCTGCAGGACATGGCAGCACGGTGGCCTGGAGCAGAGCAAAGGCGCAGTGTCTCTCAGAGGGAGACCTGGGCAGGCTACATTTGGATGGTGAGTTTGGGGAGCCGGGTAGTCTTCCTGGCCCGGGAATCTGTCTTTCATTAAATACCTGTAAATATCTCTTTAGGATACCTGCCCTGATTACTTTTGCAGAAGAGTAAGAGGGTTACTCTTTCAAATGGGAGCCATAGAGACAAAATACACATGGGAGAGTGAAATAATCGAAATGGTGAATACTATGTCCCCAAATATCTTAACCCCCTGTATTAAAAAAAGAAAATAGTGAGTTGTTAAGAAAGTTTTCAAAATATCTTAAAGACATCCTCATTTTCAACCCCATCATCTCTTGAACAAGTAGTTCTTTAAATTTATTATCCGTAAGGGTGCTGTGCAGAGACCATCACACCACCTGTCTTATGGAAGCTCCTTACCTCCCACACCTTACCTCCTGGTCCCTTTTGTCTGCTGAGCTGCTCTTCATCCTCAGGTCTCAGCGGAAGCCTCATTCCAGTGAGGCCCCTTTTGACCTTCCCAGGTAGAATGACTTCTTTGTGTTTGCCTCCGCTGCATTCTGTACATTTCTCTGTTACAGACTCATTAATCACATTGGATACAATTAGAATGTGAACTTCATGCAGGTACAGATAAACTCTTATTTATCTTTGAATCCTCATGACCTGGCATATGATGCATGCTCAATAAATATTTATTGAAAGCTTACTTAAATGAAGGAATGAATAAAAGTAAGTATATAAGTACAAGATCTATGTGAATAAGTTAAACACACACACACAAAAACAAACAAACTGGCATTTAACCTAAAAAAGGAGCCTCTAAGTTTGTACATTCTATCATGTACCCCCCCAGGTGCACAGGGAATTGTATTTTAAACACAATTTTAAGAGTTTTTAGTGAGCTATATGAAAGAAGTCTTTGCCACTAACAACTATGCAGTGTTTCCTGCCTTCACCTATAAGGAAAGATCTAGACTAAGTCCCTTTCAACTTTAAGGTCTTTTATTACTCCATACTAAGCTCCGGCACTTAACTGTTCTTCGCCTTAGACCTGTTTCTTCGAGTGCTAATAGAAACATATTCAGCCAGAAGGGCGCAATTCCACCCATCAGCCACCACGAGAAGCTTCCTCTGTTTAAATGATCCCAAAGTTTAACGAGTGATGAGATTTTCATATTGTTCATATATTTTCATATATTTACTTCATAATGAAGAGCAATGTGAAGTCCACACTTCTATTTTTCAAGGCTGCCATGCATAAATGCATCTTTCTGATTCTGTACGTCTAAGCTTGATCAGAGGAAAACAAAAAATCTTTATCATAGCATTGTCTCCAAATGCTCTGTTTTTGTCCTTTAGTGACGCTTCTGATGCCTGTTGAGGATTTTTAATGATCTGTTCCTTACTCTGAAGTTTCTGATCTCTGAGACGTGATTCCCTCCATCCACCACCAATTTTGTTTCAGAAACAAAGCAACAGAAAAACTACATTTGTTTGCCTAATGGCATGTATTTAAAAAAAAAAAAAATCTCCCTCCTTTCCTCCGGCTCATTTTTAATATTTATCTTTCCATGAGTACATTCAGCTGTCTTTAATGTTGTCAACTCATTTCTAAGCAGGCAGACTGGGGTGTTAGCAAACATCAGCCAGCAGGATATCACCAGCCCCTGACAGTTAGGGAAGGCTCCCCTCCAAGCGTTGAGCTTAAAAACCTATTAGAGATTCTTTTTAAACTTTAGACTCTCAACAAGTTTATTAATGTCATGATTTAATTATCTGCCTGAAAATGTCCTGGTTTTCACAGTGCCTCATGATTATATTAGTTCCTTTTATTAACAAATGCGTTACAGATATTTTAATTTTTAGCTGAGTCCTTAAGAGCCTAGAACATACAATTCATCAGTCACAGACATCCAGAGGTTGGTGAGGCATCCAACCATAGTGAGAGCACAGCTTGGGAACCAGGCTCCCGGGATCTGATTATAGTTCTGTAATAGCCTAGCTTCATGACAGGGGAATGTGTGCTCTGTGCCTCAGTTTCCCCACTTATGAAATAAGGTAGGTATTATCTTTATTGTAGAGTTATTAGAATTAAATGAGCTACTACCTGTAAAACTCATAGTACCATTTTAGATGCATAATAAATTCTTGATAAATGGTGATAATGATGATGAAGTAGCTGAAGATGCAATTTTTCAGGATTCATTCTAACAGGTACATTCCTTGACTGTTTCTAAGAACCCAAATTTTTATTTGTAAAAACAAATTCCACTCTTTAGGATGAGAAAAAAATTAAGATTTTTATGGTGTTAGTTTTCAACTGTCTTGAAAAGCAACAAACAGGTGAATACTTCACTCTTTAGACTTTTTAACAACAGCACTGAAGATAGAAAACCCATTCTGTATAAATCTAGACAGTGCATTTATCATTATTTTCTGAGTCTCTAAGTACATGTCTTGGGTCTTTATTTTATTTAAACATTTGAGTAATAATTAAATTGCTGGAGTATTCATGATCATTTGTATTTGTGTGACCTTCTCTTAGACTCAAATATCCTGCAGACACAGATTCTGACACATAACATTTTGGAGAAATGTATGAAAGAGGATTGGTAGAAAAAAAGGTGTTACTCTTTTAAGATAATTAATATTTTGGTTTCCTTGGCACTAAAAAGAGGACTTTGCCAGATGGCAGATGTCTTTTTTGGTTAAGAATGTTATGATGTATTCTGAATGAAGAGATGGCAGAAAGAGGACATGTTGAGAACAGTTTTCTCAAATCACACCATGCAGTATGGGGTTTAGGGATGGAGGAGGAAGTGAATAAACAAGTAAGGTTTTTTATTGCCTAAGCTCAGGATCTTTGTTTTCTGGAGAAAATGTGACTTCTCCATATGAAATTGGATGTGTGCGGGCTGAGTTCTGTGCAGGGTATATGCGAAGGCTGTATGAAAAGAATCCAACCATCTAAAATAAAAAATAGAGGCAATACTGGTTGGATTGTTGTTTGGACAGCCCTCATATGTTGGAAATAGAGCACGGTGAGGACAAAATTTTCTGACATCTCTGAGCAGGAGTCTTTAGAGGGTTAGAGGAATGCCTCCCTAAGGAGCCTTCCAGGTACAGATTGGAGAGACAAGCCAGCAGGCCTTTCCCACTCTGGATTCCTCCTCAGTATTCTTTCAGCCTGCATGGATTGATTTGAAGCTCTTATAAGGCCCTGGACAAGGCACTGGCGGGGGGGGGGGGGGGGGGGACTATCCCTGAAGCTCACAACGTGGTAGAGATAGCAGAACATAGCTGCCACATAGTAACAGAGCCAAGGCTAGACCATAGCAAGAACAAGGCCAAGGTTCCTTAACTATGGCAGTTGGTGGCAGTTAGATCTGAGCCCAAGCTTTTTTCGCAGTCTGATACTCTCAATCCTCTCCATATTGCCCTGTGTGGGACCTATGAATAAAATGGCTGAACCATGAATGGGCCTCAGAGATCATGATAACTAACATTTATTGAATACCTGCTATGTGTCAAGATCCTTACATATACGTTTTGTTTTCCCTCATTAAACCAAGGCAGCATGGTCTCTATTTCATTGGAACTACAGGGAACTGAGCATCATAGTGGTTGAGTAACTAACTCAAAATAACCTGAGCTGTCATCTAAACTCATATCTTTTTTGAACCAAAGCTTATGTTCTTCCCATTATACCACATGATTCTTTAGAGATTGAATATGTCTTCTGCACTGTTGTCATTTTCTTTAACATCAGTTGAGAATGAAAGGTCATATAAGTAGTTATATGATAAGATTATATATTCAGGGAAAGCCGGGATGGCTCAGCGGGTTGAGCGCTCGCTTTGAGGCCATGAGGACCGAGGATCGAATCCCGGCTCCGGCCCAGGCAGGACCCACGTGCTGAACTGGGGAGTTCCCACAGTTCGGTTCTCTAACTGTCTCTGTCCCTGTCTCTGTCTCTCTCTCTATCTGTCAAAAAGTAAAATAGAAATAACTATGCACTGAAGACAAAAAGATAATTTCTCTCTATAAATGTGAAAAGATAAAAAAAAAAAAAAAAGATTATATATTCAAATTCAATGTGGCCCTAAAACATAAAAAAAATGCTAGTGTTTTTTTCCTATCTTATTTTATCATGATGAATGAAGCAGGGTAGTTTGTGGAAAGAACACTAATTTAAAAGTTAGGCCATGTGGACTTCAGTTTGAGATGCACCACTACAAAACTTTGGCCTTGGGTAAATCATTTAACCCCATTTGCCCATTATTGCAAATGAAACAAAGGAGTCAACTAAATTACTGTATCTCTAATTCTTCCTCCAGGGCTCATACTCACTGATGCTTAAAAGACCTCAAAGCCATTCACTGACATAAACCTGCCCTTTCCACCAGGCACCTTGTTTTCATGTGAGAAGTTTAAGGTACACATATGGCAGATAACTTATTGCAGATCCATTTGGAGTGTGAATAAACACTTTCCCTCTTGATGAAGTTCTCAGTGATGCTATGAGTCAATTAAGAAGCACACTTTTCAAATAATTACCAATATTCATGAAGATAATTATCTTATAGAGACATTTGAAGGAATAATATAATGCTTAGAAATATTATCTGATGCCAGTAATGTTTACTGAAGATTCATGTATTTCCCCAGTCAGCTGAGGTATGAGGGGAGAGAGAAGATACTTTCATAGTTTTATATATTCTGTGGGCACTTTCTTGGAAATCTCTCTAGCTTTATTATTTGCTTTCTAGACTCATGATTACATTGAGGAAATGCTAGTGAAGGAACAGAAAACTCTAAAATGCCCATATTAACTATATTATCATGGGGGGAGACTATTAGTAGCTGCTGATTTTTTCTATACCTCCAATGTGCAGAATCTAGTCTACACCTATCCTGACCACTCTTCACAGTGACCTTTTAAGGTAGGCTTGTGGTCTTTTCCTCCTCCTCCTCCTTTTAAAATCAGCTTTATTGAGAAATAATAGTGCCATCTTCCTTTAATCAGCAATAATAATAAAAAAATCTTACAGAATTTGTCATATGCTCAAAAGAAACTCTTTTTCATGGTAAAAGTACTAATTGGGCCTGGTCTATTTTACTAAAAGGGTTGTATGTTTTCCATTTTGTTCCCTTTGAAGGAGAGATCGTGATCTTAGGAGGATCAAAAGGGATGATGGTTGTGAGATTAGCAATCTCATTCACGGTGTCAACAACTGGACTTCTCATGCCAGCGCATGCGGGCTTGTGATGGGCTGTGGAGGGGCGTGGCTTCTCGCTGTATACCGGCTCTACTAACATTTCTTCTAAATTCTACACACATTATTTTTAAAATTTTGGTCATTGCCTGTCCGCTGTTTCAAAATCATAGGATTTATAACCTTTAGAGGTCAACTAGTTCTACCCTCAATTTTATAAATAAGACAATGTACACTCCGGGAGAGGAAATAACCTACTCAAGGTCACATGGTCATCTAAGGTTGACTTGAGGTAGAATCTGGTCACATTTACTTTGCTGTCCTCTGTAGCCTACTCCTTTCATCCACTTTAACCCTGGTCCTGCTTAGGTGACAGCAGGGTAAGTCCAGGCCTTTGGAGTCACGGTAATAGCAAACTTTGTTACTGCTATGGAATAGAAATGCAGCTATGTGTCATGAATAAAACTTTTGAAGAAACTGTCTTATTATAAGAAAAAAAGTTTGTCACATTGGGTTTAATCTAGACATTTTAGAACAAAGAAAGCATCTTTCACTATTGCCTCTAGCATAATAAGCTTAGTAGGAATTTCATAATTTAAATATATTAAGCAATTTGGCACACAGTGGTTTCTATATAAATATAGGCCAAAGTCAAATTTTTTACCTGAAACATTTGTTTTCTCTCTGCATTGTGGATTCATATAGGCACATAGCAGTTTTCCTTTGTTGGAATTTGGACTTCCAGGGTCTATGTCCCTGAGTTATTGGGATTTACTGTATAATATTGTCATTTATTATGTATAAATGGTCTTTGGCCATTTTTGACCCAAAACTCCTAAAACCTTTGGAATTCCCTAAGTGATAAAAGAATCAAGGTGTCTTTTGTTATGACTTGTGGAAAGCTGCTAGGTCACCTAAGGATGGGGATTGGTTGCCAGGGAACCAACCATATGATTAGAGGATTGGAACTTTCAGTCCAACCCTGGACTCCTGCTCAGTGGAGTGGGGCTGAAGATTGAGTTCAATTGTCAATGGACAATGATTTAAACAATCATATCTATGTAATGAAGCCCCCATAAAATCCTAAAAGAGCAAGGCTGGAGAACTTCTGAATTGGTGAACACATGGAGATTTGAGAAGGATGATACACTCAGAGAAAATGGAAGCTCTGCGCTCCTTCCCAGATACCTTGCCTTATATATCTTTTCCATTTAGTGTTCCTGAATCATATCCTTTAAATTCTTTTTTTTTTATAAAGCATTTCTTTCTTTTTTTTAATATATTTTATTTATTTATTTTTATTTTTGAGAGAGAGAGAGAGAGAGAGAGAGAGAGAGAGAGAGAGAGAGAGAGAGAGAGAGAGATGCAGAGACAGAGAGAGAACTGAACTGGGGGAGCTCCCAGCTCAGCATATGGTTCCGCACGGGCCAGGTCCGGGATTCGATCCTTGGTCCCCGGCGCCGCAAAGTGAGCGCTTAACCCACTGAGCCATCCCGGCTTCCCCTCATATCCTTTAATAATATAATAAACAAGTATCTGGTAAGTAAAACGTTTCTCTGAATTATTGGAACAGCTTTCATAAATTCATCAAACCCAAGGTATTGGGGGTTGTTGGAACCTCCAATACAGAGCCCATCAATCAATCAAAAGGACAGGTGACAACCTGGACTTGTGATGGACATCCAAAGGGAAGGGGGAGACATTCTAGTGAGACTGGGCCCTTAGCCTGTGGAATTTGTTGCTATCTCCAGGTAGATAATTGTAGAACTGAGTTGAATTGTAGGACACAAAGGTGGTGTGGGGGAATTACTTGGTATGGGGGAAAAATTCCATACCAGAATTGGTGTCACAATTGCAGTCCATAATCTCAACCACAGTGTAAGTTTCTTGTGAGAAGGGACTGCCTTCATTTTATTTTTGATTTCCCACAGTATTTAGCGAGAAGTATCTGCTGATGACATGAAAATCAGTATTACTTGCTTGCAAGGCAGTTTGTTGGAGTGTGGAAAAATGGTCTTTGAGGTCTAAAAGATACTGGTCCTCCCTCTTATGTGCATGACCTTGAGAAAGATTCATAATCTCTCTCAACCTAAGGCTTTTGTTCAGTCTTTTGTGGCTGTCACAAAATTAAGGCTACAAGAGTCTTACAGGTGGTACTTAATTTAGATAGACTTTTGTTCCAGGATAAAGCCAGTGAGATACACAACAGTCCTCACACTAACGCAGAGCTGGGCAAAGGGCATTTTGTGGAAGGCATCTCAGGAGAGATTCTTCTACCTCGTGCACAGACTCATGCAAGACCCAGGAGGAACAGAGAACTCCAAGCATTTTCATTCAGGGCCTCAGTAACATTTAAGAAGTGATAATCCTCTGAGGTGAGGGAGTGCCCTTCACTTTGCAAGATGTTTAGCTTCCCTGTTCTCTTCCCATTGCACAGGGTCCTGACCACCACACTTTCAGTCACATTGACCCACGGACATTTCCAAATGACCCTTTGGAGGTCATGATCACCTTGCCTAAGAACCACTGAACGTACTTCAAGGAGTGCTGGGAACTCTGGTTGTGCCTTAGAGAGCTCTGAGTAGAGTGAGTTGGGGTGGTGGAGAAACTACCTTGATCTGCTTTCTATTCCTGAGATTAGGCTTGTGAAGATACCTATAGCTCAAATGTTTGAAAATAGAAATGTGGTTGTATAGATGAAGTCCAACACTGCGTAAGTGTAAGGCCTGAATTCTGAACAGTGCCAGATCAAATCTGAGAAAGGATCCATTGAACTCAAGGAGGCATGGTGCTGAAAAAGAGAAAAATAAAGAGGTCCTGCCCTATCAAGGTGACCCTCTCCTGTCCTCCAGGAAAGGACACAAACATCGGCATCCTATTGCAGTCATAATAATAAGATTAATGTCCATTCATTTAGCACCTATTGTGAATTACACATTACATATGTATTATTTCTCCACTTAAAATTATTCAGCATGGTAGATATTAGAAAGGCAAAAATAGTCTCATAGAAGTTAAATAATGTCCTATCCTTGCATAGCTAGTTAATGACTAAACCTGTGTTCAATCCCCATATTTTACTATAAAAGCCTGCCAAGCTATGATATTATTTGTAGTTTTTTCTTCACCTAACATTTTACTTTAACAAATATTTGTTTTCAGCAGGTTGCTATGTTTACTGTGCTTATGCTTAAATATTAAAAGATTATATGTGACATTGCCTATGAGAATTTGATTTTTTTCTTCTACTCAATCCACACTTGGTCTTTATAAAGGCTCTTTTCAGGTAATTCAGGCACTTTCCCAGAGCCCAGCTTGGACAAACCAAGCATGGGGCATCTCCTTTAGAAGGACATTCAATGGGGCCCTCTCTCTTCCTGTGTCATTGATGAGTCATGTATGTACCAACGTGACTCAAGCATGTCCACGGGGTCTGTTTTTGTTTTTCTAGCAAATGTTAGGAATGGTTCAGGGAGGCCAATAAAGCTCTGTTGAAAACTGAGGACTTTTGATTTTCTTAGGCAGAATAAATGTGTGTCACTTTTAAAAGCTCTGAGTCAGGCCTGTAGATGATTAAGTGTATTGCTATTGTTAAATAAATAGGGCAAGTCAATTGATTCTCATCTAAGGAATATAGGAGTTGATCTTGCGAAATGAGCTAATGTACCTAATCATGCCCAGAAGTTAGAATAAGGCTTTTATGTGTACATCGATAATAATCCAGTTTTATAAAATGCACCTCGCTCATAACAATTTCCTCTTATTTGTTTCATCTTTGACAATACAGCAGAGGCATGCAATGTTTCTCATGTATTTTCTAGTTTATTGTATAGATTAGTTGTTCCAGAAAATGTCAGGCCATTTCTCTGTATTTACTTAGGTTGCTTATACAAATTGCTCCATTATTTCAGGATATGAAGGTCTATAGAAATCTATAGTTCGTACATTTATCTTTCGGGTGCGTGGAGTTTGGGGGTTTTATTGTATTCTATTTTAAAATAGAGTATGACATAACAAGATAGGTCCAAACAACTCTAGACAAAACCATTTTGACCAAAACTTCAGAGGTGTTATATTTTTCTCCTCTCACTCTTTTTCACTATTTAGTGTCACTTTCATGCAGTCTCAGTAGAAAGTAGTCTGACAAAATGAAATCAAATTGTGAGGTGAAAGACGATATCAGAGGAAGAAGAACACTGCACTTGTAGCCTAAAAAGCTGGATAGCCTTTGCCTTTAATTTCTTTGTCAAACCTCCAATTGGTTGAGTGGCATCAGGCAAACCCTAGTTCGTCTGGGCTAAGGTGTTCTCACCTGCCAGATGGGTGTGTTGGAGCAGAGAGAGCCTCTGACAAGTGCATCCCCACTCTCTTCTTCTGTGTCCATCCTGGATGGTACAGACCAGGTCAGCTCTAGTGCCTGCAGAACTGTCTGGTTTCGTTGTCTTTTCAACATGGACCTCTAGGCAGTATTTCCAAATGATTAGATAAATGCAGGTTACAACCAAGTTGTCATCCTTTGTAGAATGACTGGTCGGCTCTTTCTAGACCCCCTTCCTAAGTTGTAATGTCAGGTCCTCCTAGAGATTTTGACATCTACAGAAGACTAGGGTCTTTTCATTCAATACTTAGAGAAAAGTAAAAATGTCCTGACAATGAAAAGTTAGCAGCGTAAGAGAGAAAATTTGGGTTAGGACAAATGGATGGTTGAGACTTTCTTGATATCTTTCGTATCATATGCTTTAAATATCATCCTATATTATGTCCCTTTCAAAGCTTGTTCTATTTAGACATTTAAAAACTAAGGAAGTGCAGTTGCTAACTTACAGTTAAAATTTCCTATTTCTTGGGGGAAGCTGGGATGGCTCAGTTAGTTAGGCGCTTACTTTGCATCCCCGGGGACTGAGGATCGAATCCCGGCCCCGGCTCGTGTGGACCCATATGCTGAGCTGGGGAGTGCCCCCAGTTCAGTTCTCACTGGGGCGAGACCCCGGCCCAGTTCCTGCCCTGTGCAGCCCCGTGCCCACCTGTGGAATGAAGCTATGTGTAAAAACCAATGATGTGTAACTATGGAGACTGCTCTGGGCTATCCCCCTTCTCTCTGTCTCTGACTCTGTATCTCTCTCTCTCTCTCTCTCTCTCTCTCTCTCTCTCTTTCTCTCTGTGAAAAACAATAAATAAATCTTAAAAAAAATTTCCTATTTCTTTAAAGAGTAAATAAAAATTGTTTTTATTTAAATCAAAATTCTGAGCACTATTTTATAAATATCTTAAGACTATCACCAGAAATAACTATATTTCATCTCACTTTTTGGGAGTAGTGGCTGAGAGAAGAATTTCTAAAATATATAGTGTCAGTAAAATAAACAAGTTTTTGTATTTCAATTTTGTCTTTTTGGCTAATGATCTGATGATATGCAAAGCCTACTTGAAATTATCATCAGGAATTAGTTATAGCATCATTTAAATCTTTTTATTGAATGAGAGACAAATATTTGTAATCTGGGCATGATTAATGTTTCCAATATTAAACAATAAATAACAGAATAGTTTGTTAATGTTGGTTAGTACTTTATGTTAGAAAAATATTGTCTAGTATATTTGTTTACATGATTACCTTTTCATTGGTGTAATCAATCAGTAGTCTATCACACTTAATAATAATCTTGTTTTAGAAAGAGGAAAATTGTGGATACAGTGGCTAAACTAAGTGCCCAAGTTCATATCTCTAGAATGTCCTGGAGCAAAAGCTCTCTGTTCTGAGCTCTTTTGTCTACATTGTGCTTCTTTTAAAAAAATTAATTTTGGATTAATTACTGAGAAAAAATTAAATATAAATAAGAATCAATGGATTCTAATAGAAAAATGAATTAATATTAAAAAACTGCAAAATTTTGGACAAATGTAAATTTTTACTAATGTGGTCATGTTTCTTAATTTATGAAGAGCTGATACTAGCCTCAAGCCTTCATCTATGATTTCTATACATGGCATCCTCTTTATATTCACTGTTAACCATGCAAACATGCTGAGAATAAACACACAGAAGTCCTCCAACACACACACACGCAAACACACACATACCTCCTTTCCTCCAATCCCAATTCCTATTCTATGTCTATCAGGGAAAGCGTATTCGAGCTGATCACAGGAAACACATATTTTCAGGTCACCATTTATCTTATACACACTGGAAGATTTATTTATTTTTCCTTTTGATGGGAATGTAAAATGTTGTAAATTACAGGCACAACTAAGAAAAGCAACTATTTTTTTCCACACATTTCTTTGTTTCTCTCGAACTCCAGCTCCCTTTTCAACTTAGTTTACCCAAATGACTCATATAATATAATAATATCTCCCCAAACAAGCTTATTTACCAAAATATTTGCTGCCAGGGGCCTGTGGATTTTCCTGTATCCTCATTGAGGTTTGGTCATACTAAATACTGACTATGTTTGTTGACTTAAACAGAGCTCTTTGTAATAAAGCACATAAAAGTTCAACAATGCAAGTGCCACAATGAACAGAGTTCAAGATTTGGAAGTGGACAGTTTGAGGGATTTACTCCTGGTTCCATCATTTACTAGCTAGTCTGATGCAAATACTTTAATTTTGGGGGGACTCAGCTTTCCTATCTGGAAAATAGATCAATATTCTTACTTCACAGCACTTAACAAAGTTCCTGATGCATAACAGATGCTCAAAAGTGGTTGTTATTATTATGTTATTGTTGTTGTTATTTATTAGTAAATATGGAAAAGACTAGAACTTGGCTATTTGTTTTTGCTAAGTTGGGAATTAAGCATTTTCTGTAATAGAGTCTCTAAATTTTGCTTTTATTTCATAAAGTAGAAGAGAATCATGTACCAGCATATAAAATATTATATGGTTTACATTTATACTGACTCATAGAATTAAACTGCTGAAATGACATTCTCCCAGGAGCAGGTGAGTAAAGCAGCACAGAAAAATCCATTAACTCCCCCCAGTTTAATCTAATTGTAATATAAAAGTCAATGAACAAATGATGTTTACTGTATGGAATTTTGCTGTGCATACTACATGATTGGAGGGACTACCTATGGGGACAAAGATACCTGAAATCAATGAAATTTCCCTTTCTGATTTACTTTTACAGAGTGATTTACAGAACTATGAGAAACCCTTATACCTGTGTAACCCACCAGATATTCAGACCCTTCATTCACTCACTCTTGATTTTTTTTGATAAAAGTCACTGTTTGGAGTCTTTAGAACAATAATAGTGACATCAGCTAATATTCATGGAATAGTTGCCTTGCTGACCTCGCTAGCAATGGAGGAAAAAAAGCCAGCTTGAATATAGGTTCTGCCTTCATGTTGCTTACTATCTAGTAGGGAAAGATGAACATAAGTAAATTGTTACAGATATTCTGATGACATTGACTAAGAACAGGGATCATATGAAGGCAGGAATAGTTAATCCTCAATTCTTTATGTGGTATTCTAGGTCTTTTGTGATCTTGCACCAGCCTAATGCTTCAGCCTCATTTTCCCCCATTTTCTCTTCCCCACCCCTACTCCCAAGTATTCCACAGCATATTAAATTGTATTAACTGTCACCCTGTCTTATGATATATATTCTGTATGCCCGTACACAGTTGTATTACTTTAATTTTAGAATAATCTGAGAGTGTCTCTGACTTAGTAGAAAGCCTAGATCTTGCCTGAGATTTAAATCCAGGCACCAGTGGAAAAGAAAACAAACAAAAACAGGACAAAACAAACATCTTCCAGGCAAGAGATTGCTTTCTTAATGAGAGTTTTGAAGTCACATTTCTAAAATAACTGCCTAATTAGTACCTGGTTTCTTGAGCACTGTGCCTAAGGGGAAAAGTGTAAAGAACTTTATTTTATTAACCAATTCAAGGAGCTGGTAAATGCTTTCCCCGGAGGACTTTCTCAAAGCCAGGATCAAAGTCTTGGGCATGGGGAACATGAGCACACTAACCCTCAGCATAACATTTTCTCCAGTGGGGCATTGGTGGGCAATAGGTCTGGAAACAGCATCTAAGTAGGATTTTCTGCTTCTGATGTGAATCATGGCAACAACTTTATTCCCTGATCTCCAGAGACATAGTTTGCAGAATCATAATCTCAGAGGAACACAATTGTAATGTTAGGTTTATAAGTATACATCTGTGTCAGGACAATTAATGACCAGCAAGTCTCCTCTTTACTCTCATTTATTCTACAATCTTTGATTAGTTATAGGCTGACCAGACGTACCATTTGAAATGGAATAGAAAACAATGGTACTGACACCTTGAATTTAGCCCAGTGAGAGTAAGCTGACCATATATACCATTTGAAATGGGCTAGTACTGTTGTTTTCTGTCCTGTTTAAAATGGTCTGTCTGGTCAGCCTAATTAGTTCGTATGTGTTAGGTAACACTTGAAGAAATAACTCAAGTTGCTACATAAACATGGATAACGATTCAGCATCCTCCAGCCTTCACTCACGGGAACGACAGGGTAAATTTAGGCAGTGGCCGGGCATTAATGACCAGGTCTACAGCTGACATCTTCAGATGTCACATACCACACATACCACAATTCTGACCATTCCCCTTGCAAGATAAATACAAGGATACTTTCATAGCATTCCAGGAGGGTTTCTTTTAGACTCTATCATTGGACATGGCTCCAATATAAGATTTGTCAAAGGAAGCCAGCCTGGCTGAAATGCTTGCATTTCTGCTAGACTGAACCCCTAGTTTGATAGAAGTGAGGGTCAGATGGAAGGGTAAGATCTCTGGTTGGTGTGGGAATGGCTCAGAGAACTTCTGGAGTCTGCTAGTCTCATATTTCTAGAAAATGTTTAAATCAGAGACAATTACATAAACATTGTTAAAAAAACAGTAAAGTGATTTAATAAGGACTGGAGCACATATAGCCACAGCACCCCAACATCTTGACAGACTGTGTCTTTGAACCATACCAGGGTAGGAAACATTCATTTCTCTGTTCTTCATATGCCAAGGGGACCTAGGGGTGGGGTGGGGGGTGGGGGGTAGTAGGGGCAGGAAAGAGACATGATGGCCTGCAAAGGGACTGTAACCCTAGGATATGGAGAAGAAAGAGGTTAGGCCAAGTGTGTACCTGAAGTAAAAGCTTGTAAACTGAGATGTAATGAAAAGGTGAATTTTCTGAGAAGGGGCATACACTGAGAGAACCTGGCTGGTTTCTAAATTTCTCTCACATTCTCAAAGGACTTAAAATTAAAGACAAGTGGATTCTATTACTTTTCATTATTTATATGACCTTGCTCAAGTCCTTTAACGTTTGCAGAGATGAGTTTTCTCATCTGTAAAATAAGGAGATCGAATTAAACCATCTTTAATGTTCCTGGCAGTTCTGATATCTGTGAAATTAGAAGTCCTGACACTTAAAGGGATTAAAAATGTTATCTATTTCCCTCTTCCCAATAAAAACAAAGCAAGCAAATAAAAATAGACTATCTCCCAGATAGAAATTCCACACTCAGATAGATTGATAGTGGGCTATTAAAAAAAACAAAAAAAAACTTCAAACACTCCCTGTGTGTATAGGTTAAACAAGAAATCTCAACAAGGCAGGATCCCCTTAGAGTCTGCCCTGGACTGGATTTTGGAGCCTACTTGTCTCTGTCTCTCCCCTGCCCTGTGCTCCCCACTCTGAAGAGCAGTGGTTCTCCCCCAGCATGACTCTCCCACCTTTATTCCTTGGTGTTCCAGCCTTTTCTGCTTGGGTAAACCTTACACACACCTCAGGACTCACCACATCAACAGATTTTACCAGGAAACCAGGCCTTCTAGATAACTCATTCCTCTCCCTCCTCCTCCCCCACCTCAAAGCAAAGTCTTTAACCAGCCCAATGTTTTGTTGCTGTTATTGTTGTTGTTGTTCTCTAGGATCTTAGCATATCATATATTCATTGTTGTAATTTTTAATTATCTTTCTTCCCCACTAGTTTGTAAACTCCTTCAGGGTAAAGGTTTTCTTATTTATCTTTGAGCTGCAAGGCGGAGGACTGTGCTTGCTTGGTACTAGAAGGTGTTCAGTTAATGTTGCTGAATCATTCAATATAGACAAACTAACACTATTTAGGGAAAGATGCAGAGACAAAGCAACACTTTAAAAAGATAACCCAGACACACGTCTGCTTTTTGTAATAAATAGTCTTTTGCAAATGAGTGCTCTGTCACCTTCTCATTGAGAAGCGTCTAACAGCAGAGGTAAGACTAGTCACCTCCCATTTGCATGCAATTGCCAATTTTCTTGAGTGTGGTTGGCTGGGAGTGATGGAGTCTAATGTGGTCCCATCCATTGAAGAACATTCCATTCTAATAGCTGCCTTGCCATAGTTGAAAATGCATCACGCACTAGGTACTTATTTCTGCACCGTAAACTTCTAATGTTTTTTTTTTTAAGCTGATGGGGTTTTGTGCTTCCTGAAGTTGAGAGATGAACCAAATATTCTTTTCTTTTAAGTGATGTCTACTAGGTAGTCCCCTCTTCTTCTGCCATCCTCCTGTCCTAGTGCTCAGTGGAAACCTTGGATTTCTTTTTTTAATATTTATTTATTTATTTATTTATTTTATTTTTGACAGGGAGAGCGACAGATACAGAGACAGAGAGAGAACTGAACTGGGGGAACTCCCAGATCAGCACATGGGTCCACACGGACCGGGGCCGGGACTCGATCCCCAGTCCCCAGCGCTGCAAAGTGAGCACTTAACCCACTGAGTCATCCCGGCTTCCCCAACCTTGGATTTCTGATGTTAGTAGATCTCTTTTCCAAGATGTAGTTTCCTTCTTAAAATGAAAGTTTCCAGATGCTGACTATGGATAAGACGTCAGCCATCTCTGGAATTTATGCCATGGCGGGAGTTGGACGGGGTGTGTATGTCTCAATTTTGCAGCATATTTCAATCAATCCATACTACCCCTCAAAGGCTCCTTGAGGGTGGAGCAAGTACATGATGGGGCAGAGGCTGAAAAGTGACCCTCAGCACAAAGTCTCTGATAGTTCAGGACCCATCATAAAGTTAGGTTTTGAGAAGGGCCTAGGAACATAGAAATGAATAGGACATAGTTCTGAGATTCTGAACCCCATGCAGACTACGAACTAATAGGGAGAAAATTAAATTGCAATACAGTGTCATAACTCTTAACAGGAGCGAACACATACTATTCCATGCCATTTCTCATTTCCTTGACATCTGTGTGGAGTGCAATGTATAAAATATTGTCCTCTGTTGCTCTGGAATATCTATTTTCATTTGTTTCTTCACTAAGCTGGGACCAAACTGCTCGATCTTATGCCAGGTTATAGTGATCAATCCAGAGCAAGTAGAGAGAAGGTAAGAGCTCTAGACCTACCCACCCAGGCATTTGCCCTGTACCTCTGTGAGTTGCCCAGGTCATAGGAAAGAGACTCTCATGTCCTTGACCTCAAGGGGTTCACACTTTGGTGTAGCAGGTAGACATTTAACGTATTTGTAGTCTAACCTTTCTTGATGCTGTGGGTGGAAATATTTATTGGGGACAGTGAGGACAAGGAGTAGTCTACATGGCACATTGAACAAGTGTATAAGAGAGAGACAGAAAGAGAGAGAGAGAAGGCTTTTTTTGAGTTGAGACTGGAAGATGAATAGATATTTACTAGGCTAACAAAGTGACAAATTGGCATTTCAGGTGGAATTGATCTGGAATTCCAGACTTTATTCAGTGTTCAATGAGAGTGGAGATGCAGCCAAGTGGGTTAGGACCATTTCAGAGGACACAGAATTTGTAGTCATAATACAGGCATATGACAGGATCAGCAATCAAAAGGCTAGGGGGCCAGTGAGGGGGCAGAGTATAGAGGCAGTGAATCCAGGCAGTCTCCACCCAAGAGGTAGTACGTGAGCTACAGGCTGTTAAACACCAAAGGAATTACAAGGTAAATGTCATCTTACCTCTGCAGTTGGGGATGACAAGGCAAAACGAGAACTTTAGAATCCATAGCTAGTAGAAACCCCAAGGATGGAGAGCCACCCAGGAGCTCAGCAGTCATTAGCATATACCCATATCTTTTGGCGTCAGAGGGAAACTTTTGAATATTCAGTGCTAGTTTACTGATGACATGCAGAGAATATTGCTGAGACTCACAGATGGGGCCAAGGGTACAGTTGCGCCAGCTGCTGGCACTCCTGCAACTCAGCTGAGCTGAGGGCAGCACAGGAACTACAGTGAAGCAGTGAAAGACCCACATGTGGAGTCACAGGTAGCAGAGGGAGAAGGCAAACTTTTCTTAAATCCCCACTTCTATCATGTTATTCCTTCTCCAAGACTTAGAGGGGGCCACAGACACCGCCTCCACCCCAAGATGTGCTACTTTGGCATGTGGGTTATGTGGGCGCCTCCCTTAACTACCTGGAAGAATCTAAATTGGGTATCTTACCCATAATAAGCATTACTACCAGAAATAAATTTTTATGATCCAGCTCTAAGGCAGGGCAAACACCTACATACCGGACAATGGAAGCTCTTCTAATCAGCTTGTGAATTACCCTCCTCCCCTCTGAAGCTTCAAGTCTTTTACCTCTTTTCTTAGCTCAGGTTGTCAAACATACCTCATTTTATCTTTCTGTCTCTGAGCTTCACATGTCTGATTTTCTTCTGTTAATCTGCCTCATGTTGATAATAAGTATTAGACGAGCCAAAAGAATCTAAGAGAGTAGAGAAAAAATTCTCCTCCCCAACAACTTTAATCTCAAACTCCCCTGTGTGGCCAGCTAGAATCTTTAAATTGGACCCATATTCCCTTCCTCTTACTACTATGTATCACATCTGAGAAATGTTCTCAGACCACAGCAGGCTTATTCCTAACTCCAGGGTTTCAGTTACGCTTTCTCTTCCACTTGGAATGGGTTCCTCACTATTTATGTAATGACATTCATCATGAAAGACCCAGTCTAGTCCACCTATTTCTTGCCCACCCTCACCTCTGATTATTTTCCCAAATGCTTTTTCAGCCCACCTGTACTATGAACACTAACCTCTTCTCTTATACTACAGCATTTAGAGTCATGCCACTAACCATTCTGCAATGGTTTCTAGGACATTGGTTTTATATTAATATATAATAATAATAAGATATATTAGATATATATTAATAATAAGCTACTGTGGGAAATTTCTTTCCCCTTCCCCATATTCTCATCCATCCCCTAGCACCTACCACAGTACGGGGAACCCTGTGGGCTAAATGCAGGCATGCAAATTCCTCAGGTGCTTGAAACAGTTTGAAAGGGTAGATTTGAATTCCACTGGCTGCTACATGCCTTACTTGGGGTTTAAAAATTGGTGGGGCCTTCTTTGCATTCTAACTAGTCATATCAATTTTCATTGTTTATCATAAAATTTTTTTATTCTTTTACCAATCACAATCATTTTTGACAATTCCTATTACGGTATATATTGTGTGAGTTTGGGGCTTTCATTTCACTTTGCAGTAGAGTAAGGCAGGAAACAATAATAGGTAAGGTAATGAGCATAAAGTTTATTACTCCATCCTAGTTTAAGGCATTTGCTCTATTGGGCTATGCAATTTAGATCTCAAAAATCATTTGGTAGTCTGAGAGTTTTAAGATCATTATCATTCTTTGAGCGTTGAGGCTTTGTCTAAATGAGCAAGAGAAAACGTTTGCTCTTATATAATTCCAAGTGAAAATAAAGGTCTATCAATGACAATGATGGTTTTTTTGAGACTTGGGTTGTAAAAAGACAGTCAAGGTCACTCTGTTCAGCTCCTTTATTTCAACAGCCCCAGATTCATACATTGTCACACCCTTGGTCTTAAAGGAGTCTAAAATCCATCAGAATGGCCTGTGGCACGAAAAACCAAAACCAAAAAGTGACACTTGAGGAGGGATGACAACTATGGCATTATAGTCCAATTCACCATGGTCTAAAATCCATCAGAACTGCCTGTGACACTGAAAACAAAAACCAAAAAGTGACACTGGAGGAGAGGTGACAACTATGGTATCTTAGTCCAATTCACCACATGTTAGCACATTTTGTTGCTGTCAGTTTACAAGACACACAAGGCAGCCTGGGAAGACCGAGGTCTGGAAAGGGCCGGCCTGGTAGGATGACCACCCACCACCTCTTAGTTTTGTGACTGAGAACAAATCACTACATCTTTCTGGTCATCAGTTTGTTTATCAGTACAATGCAAGATGATAATAACACCCACTCTGCAAAATAATTTATGTTTACATATGGCCTAGCACAACATCTGGTGCTGGTAGACGCAGTAGCTAGCAGTTATTTTTATTTTTTCAAAGAAGCTGCGTTACAGAGCCAGGTTCAGAGGCAGCATGATACTGGGGACAGAACTGAGGCTTTGGAGCAAAATCTGTTTTTCAATTCTGGTTCTTCCTCTTATTCTCAGCAAAAGTGAGTACATTATGTATTATCTCTGGGTTTCAGTCCTTATTTGTAAAATGTGGTAATAAAAATACCCACTTTAAAGGGCTGTTATACAAATTGAAAGGGTAAATAAAGCACACAAAGATTAAATCCCCAAATGTAGTGCCTGGTACATGGTAAACATATAATTAATACTTGCTGTTCTTCTTATTAGTATTTAATTTCATGTCCCAATCTTAAAGAACGAAAAATAACATTGTAGGCCCTTTCCTCTCCACTGTGTCTGGGGAATCAAAGGTGAACATTGTTCTCACTGAAGAGGAAGGGAGAGGGTTTAAGTGGTAAACTGGTAAATGTCTAATCTCACGCCCATCCTACTCCCCTCTCCTCCCCCTCCCACCTGCCTACAGCCCTCATCTGTAGCATTTGCTGAGTTCCATGGTATAAATTCTCCTCTTCTAGCACTTAAACTGCCAAAGTGTCGTCAGTGAACACAGAGCTGAGAAGAGATACTAACAAGCGGCTATCGCCATGGGGAGGAACCACCACCAGCTGGCTTTTCCCTTCTTCCTGACCCACATAATACACCAGAACCAGAAAATCACACCACAGGGTTGCTCCATGTGGTACACTGATGAAGTAACCCCAAGTCTGTGACAGAACCCTGACTGTCATTGTGCACTCACAGGACTGGGAGTCCTGAGATTTGGATTCTAGTCCTAATTCTCTAGAAACCCTGTGACCTTGGAAAAGTCACTTACCGGTAGGTCCTTTGAGCCTCAACTAAGCCTGACCCTACAGGTTTTCTGAGATTCTATTCAACACCCAAATCCATTATTCAATTATCCCAAAGATACACTTTTTCCATTGCTTTGTTCTAGTCTTTTAAATGTAAGACAGAACAGAGAGTCCATGGATTTTAACAAGCTCTGTAGGGGAAAAAAAGCAAAAAAGATCTTTATCTTGATAGGTTTTGATGAGTATTTGTTCGTGGAAAGGGATTTAGTGGTCATTAGAAGAGAGTATTCCGAAAAGAACCCTTCCAGTGGTTAGATATTTGAATAAAGTAGGTTTTCCCTTCCTTTCAGGGTTGTTACGTGGTTTAATGTGATAATGCAGCATGGGAATACAGTTTAAGAGGAGAAAGTGCTGCCCACTCTTAAGGTGTTATTTTAAACAAGTCTTTTTTATATTGCAAAGATGTAGCTATGCTAACATAGAGTAGGTTTATTTTTTTTTACATCTACTACAAGCTGCAATATATGCTGCTTACAATATCTGCAAACAAAATAAATGATGATTTCCTGCAAAATGATGCCATATTTTACATAATGAATGTTAAATGATTTATACTTTGCTATCAGGAATACACAAATCTGATCCTTTGCAAGAAAGGTTAGGAAACCTATGGAATAAAAACTTAATATGAGTTCATTTTACTTAGTTCTGTGAAAGTTAATGCCATCAGACATTTCAGCATTCTTGGCATTAAAGTATTTAGCATATGCTGAAACAGAAAAATCTTAATAAAAACATAAAATAAATTCTCTTTAATCAAGAATGAAAAGTATCTAAACAAAGCATTTAAAATAGTGTAATAATTATTAGTAAGTACAATAATTTATCAGGTTAGGGGTTTTTAGCAGAAATCCACCAATTATTTTTTTTTTCCTTTTTACATCAGCAATACTTAAAATCTTTATCTTGGCAACACCAAAGCTATCCACTGATTGCATTATTTCACTATCAGCTTATTCATTCAGTAAACAATTTCTCAATAGTTAGGACTGAATTAACAAATTACTGGGTGTTCATCTATTCGATACTTGTTGCACATCTTCTATGTATTACACTGTGTTAGACAGGGTAGAAAGATAAATAAGCATCAGGCTTAGATTTCAGAGTAGGTTGAATGGTGGCCTCAAAAGGAAATGTCCACACTCAAACTCTCTAAACTTTTGACGTTATTTTATTTTGGGAAAAAGAGGTCTTTGCAGGTACAATTAAAAATCTTGAGATGAAGAGATAATTCTGGGTCATCTAGGTGGGCCCTAAATCCAATAATAAGACTTCAGAGGGAAATTTGAAGCAGACAGGAGAGAGGGCAACGTGGCCTTGAAGGCAGCAAGTAGACTGATGTGGTCACAAGTCAGTAAACAACAACAGCCATCAAATGTTGAAAAAGAAGAAAAATTAATTCTACCCTAGAGTCTCAAGAGGAAGTACAGCCCTACCAGCACCTTGATTTCAAACTTATGCCCTCCATAACTGTGACAGAATAAATTTATGTTGCTTATACTTCCAAATTTGTAGTAATTTGTTATGGTAGCCTCAGGAAACTATTATAGATCCTGTCCCCAGGGAAGAGAACATATTTCTTTCTACATTATATTGCTGCCTGAAGATTGATTAGAATAGGATATTAGAAGAGATTAATTTCTATTGGAGGTATCAGGTCATTTTTACTAAAGGAAGTATTTGTTAATCCTTCTAAAAATAAATAGGATTTGGATGTAAAGAGATGGGACTGATTATAGTGTGCTGGTGGGTGGGTGGTGTTGCATGGGGTAGTTGAGGTTGATGTGTCTGGGGTGGGGGTGAAGGTGGATGATGCATTTCAGGCGGAAGGAAGCTCATGGCTGAAGGCCCACAGGCTATAAAGTGAGAGACCCGTACAAAGAAGAGGAGGCAGTTCAATTTGTTTGGGAAAAGAAGAGACACACAGAAGACTGGAACCAGAAAGAGCTTTGTGTGTCCATCTGGTATGTAGACTTCATTCTATGGTCTATTAGCAATTGGGAATTAGGTTTTAAGTAGAAAGGTGATGGGGTAAAAACTATGTCCAAGAAGGATTTCTGGCCAAAGTATGATTTCTCTGGGAAAAAGTACTAGGGGTATGGAGAGACTGGTTAGGGGGAGATGATATTAGTCCAAGGAAGATGATTATTATGGACTGAAAGGTATCTTCACAAACTCCATATGTTGAAATTCTAACACCCCTAGAACCTCAGGATGTGACTATTTGAAGGCAGGGCCTTTAAGAGGTAATCAAGGTAAGATCAGGTCTTATGGATAGACCCTAATTTAATATGATTGATGTCCTTATTAAAGAGGAGGTTAGGACACAGACAATGCACAGACTGAGGGGATGCTGGGATAGCTCAGAGTTGATCACTTGCCTCAAAATTGCAAAGACCAGGGTTCAATTTCCAGCCCAGCCTATGTAGACTCCATATGCTGAACTGCTGTGCAACTGGTAGCCACCAAGAAGGCTCAGTGGTGAAGGTTCTTGCCTCATATGCTAGAGGCTCCCTGTTTGGTTCCCATCCTGTGCAGTCCCACATTCACCTGTGTGGAAAGAAACCTTGTCACAATTAATTATGTACAACTATGGAGACTGCTCTGGGCCCTCCCTCCTTCTCTCTCTCTCTCTCTCTCTCTCTCTCTCTCTCTGTCTCTCTCTGTCTCTCTCTCTCACTTTCTCTCAAAACAATAAAATAAATCTTAAAAAAAAGAAAAAAGAAACCAAACCTGCTGACACTTTGATCTTGGACTTCTAGCCATAGTTTCTCCAGACCTGGGAGAAAATAAATTTCTATTGTTAACCCACACAGTTCATGGTATTTTGTTATAGCAGCCCAAGCAAACTGACACAATGGGTTTACACTAAGGCAGTTCCGTGAAAAAGCACAGCATTCTACTTGGAAATTTTTGATGTGTGCTGTTATTTGCTCTCCTAGATTGAGTTGTGACCAACCTTAATATAAAGGTTGGGAGGTTTAATGACCTCCCAAAAGGAGGTGTACTGTTGTCATGTTCTAACTCTGAAAGCATAGTACATCCTAAGGCATAAGAACAGTATCAGTTTTATAGTTGCTATAAAACTGCTTTTCCCCCAGGACATTAAACAGGATCTTTTCTGGTTCACAAACTCCATGAATTTTGCTTTGCTTTCCTGATTATAAATAATGATATAGGACAAATGCCTCCTTCAGGTCTTTGTTGATTGAGTTATACAATATGCCCAGTGTCTGAGCTTCTGGCGTCCAGATACAGTAATCCATCTTGATCCTCCTTTTTCTAACCTGTCCAAAATTCACCCATCAGTCAGGCTAATGCCTAAGGAAGTGTTTAGGCTTGTCCTGAAGTTGAGCAGCACTTGGATAGTAAATGAAAATGATATAGACTATCCCTGTAGTTCATGTTGCAGATGTCTAACGAGAAGAAAGCATTGTTGGGACATCAGGATGGAGTGATACAAAGTGACTCAGTCAAAATACAGCTTTAAAAAACGGGAGCAGAAGCTCTAACAGATGCTCAATCAGGTTGCTTGAAGAGCGTTAGTGTGATGTTTTTCAGCTCTCTGCGATGGGAAAGTTACAACTCATGGAAGACATAGAGGATCAGAAAAAGTCTTGATTATTTTTCCCATTTGCACATTCTTTTCACGTCTCCCGGGAAGCATAGTTATTGACTGCTTAATCCTGTGCAACATGTTATGACCAACCATAAAGTTAGCTGAATCTGCTGAGCATCCAGGACCACTCAGTATGTTAGAGCGGAGAAGGAGAGATCCAGGTTCTTAGAGAGCTCTGGAAGGCAGGTCAACTCATTAACATCTTATTAATGATTGTAAATGAGAGCAGAAAGGCTGGGCTAAAGTTGCCTGGCTTGCTGTGGCGTGTTAGACAGTATCTGATTATTGCCTAGTATGTGCTCAACAATGAGCCAAGTGGGGTGGGATCCAGGAAAGGAGTGTAAGACCCATTTCTATCCCAAAGAGTTCTTACGTCAGCTGAGTACACAAGACTCAGGTGAAACAGTAAACAGTGCTCGAATAAATGGTGT
>PVKE010002579.1:6178-81208 GCA_004027555.1 Craseonycteris thonglongyai | reverse complement strand
AGTGCATAGTTATTTCTATTTTACTTTTTGACAGATAGAGAGAGAGACAGAGACAGAGACAGTTAGAGAACCGAACTGTGGGAACTCCCCAGTTCAGCACGTGGGTCCTGCCTGGGCCGGAGCCGGGATTCGATCCTCGGTCCTCATGGCCTCAAAGCGAGCGCTCAACCCGCTGAGCCGTCCCGGCTTTCCCCCATAACATAATTTTTTTAACATCAAACAAGTTGGAAAAGAACTCATTACTCTTAAAACTGTTCCAGTAAGGGTAGAGAGTTTACTGAGCAGACATTGCATCAGTATCATTAGGATCTGATGATGGAGCTGGACAGGATCAGAAGTGGATGTGGATGGTTTAGGATCCACATCAGTAGATGATTCTGTTTTGGCAAACTGCCATGCAGCTTTTTTGAAAAAATGTACAAATATCACCTTGCTTTGAGGCCCTACGCCTCTCACACAAAGTCAGGTTTTGCATGATGTGCAGCTGCATAACATGCTGAGAAGTGAAGAAAGGTTGCCATCCTACAAATGGCTTCAAATGCTGCAATAGCGCTCTGTCTGGATATTTTCCACCTCACATCCATTGTCATCACTTTCTTCCTCCTCTGCAACATTCATTTTTCAGGATTCACAACAGCTTCTATGATATCTTCTGTAACAGCTTCATCCACAAGAAGAAGTGGTCGAGTTCATCTTGAGACAGATACATTTTATTGTTAGCAGAGTCAACTAACTCACAGATTTTACCATAAACTTTGCTACTGGCAGCTGCGCTAGTGACTGGAACCTCCTCAAAGTCGATGGAGAAGGAGGATTCCACAGCCATCACAGCTGGCCACAACTTTTTCCAACATTTCCGTAATGTTTCACTTCTCACAGAATCCCAAGCACAACTGACAGTGTAGATAGCATCCTTGAGATAATCTTTTTCCAAAAGTCCAGAATTGTTCCATTAAAATTAGTCATTTTTCACATGAAGTCACGCCTGTAAACATTTTGTTTATATGTGGTAAATTGGCGGGAGTGGGAGACTAATGTGGTGCATGAAGTGTGGGCTCACAGATCTGCTGGAAATTGATTTTATTTTATTTTAATTTTTAAAAAGATTTATTGTTTATGACAGAGACAGAGAGAAGGGGGAGGACCCAGAGCAGTCTCCATAGTTGTACGTCATCAGTTCTTGACATGATTTTGTTCCACACAGGTGGGCAAGGGCTGCGCAGGTTGGAAGCTGGGCAGGAGACTTCCGCATGGAAGGCACACCCTCTCAAGCCAGGGGCCGAACTGGGGGTTGAGAACCAAACTAGGGGCCTCCCACATAGGAAGCACATCCCAGTTCAGCATATGGGTCCACATGGGCAGGGGTCAGGATTCGATCCTTGGTGCCCAGGGCTGCAAAATGAGTGCTTAACCCACTGAGCCATCCGGCTTCCCCTATTTTAATTTTTACTTAAAGTATTATTTGTTTGATTTTTTTTTTTTTTTGCCAGTTGCATTAGAGTGCTGGTTGCCTGAGAGTGCCAGTTGTTTGAATTCCGGTTAACAGTCTACTGTATTTAAGTGAGGAATATGAAAACACTAATTTGAAAAGATATCTGTACTTCAGCCATAGGAAAAGTGAAGTCCTGCCATTTCAACAACATAGATGAAACTTGAGGGCATTATGTTAAGTGAACTAAGTCAGAGAGAGACAAATACCATATGAGTTCACTCATATGTGTTATACAAAACAAAAACAAAAAAAGCAAAACAAAAGCTAACTCAGAGGCAGACAACAGATCTGTGGGAAGTGGGGTGGAGGGAGGCAAAACATGTAAAGGGGTCAATTGCATGGTGACATATGGAAACGAGACTTGGTGGTGAGCAGGATGGTGTATATACAGATGTTAATAAATTATAATGTGGTTCACCTGAAACTCATGATATAAACCAATGTTACTTCAATAAAATGATAATCAGCTCAAAACAAAAATTAATCATTTTTGAGATACTGAGTTTAAATATCAAAGACTAAACTATTTTTTATATATTTATTATTTATTGCTGTGTAACAAATTGCCCAAACACTTGGTGAGTTAAAACAATTAAAATTTCTTTTTATCTTATTGTTTCAGAGAAGGTGAGAGAGAGAGAGAGAGAGAAGTGGGGAGGGCCCAGAGCAGTCTCCATAATTGTACATCATTAGTTGTGACTTGGTTGCATTCCACACAGGTGGATGTGGGGCTATGCAGGGCAAGAACCAAGCTTGGGGCCTTCCCCGCATGGGAGGTGAGAACCTTTGCCACTATCCTGGTGGTTACCAGCTGCACCACACTTCAGCATATGGATTTGCATGGGCTGGGCCAGGATTCGATCCCTGTACCTCAAGATTGGGAGGCAAGCATTCAATCTGCTGAGCTATCTCAGCATTCCCCCACCTTAAAATTCTTAATCATTTCGAACAGAGGCCCGAGTTTTAATTTTGCACTGGACCCTACAAATTATTTAGCTGGTTCTGGTGGTAATTAAGGGGTTTGGGGGAGAGTGAGCAAAGCAGGCCTTTCCTCCCCCCATCTTCCTCATCCAGGAAAACTGCTCCTCAGTGGGGCAGCCCACTACTGTTCTGCCCACAAATATGAATGTCTGACCCACAGTGAAGTTGAATGAACTCATAACATGTTTGTCCTATGTTATTTGAATGAATGAATAATCAGGAGAAGAAATGAAGACATTAACATAGAGTTAATATATGACCCAGCGATGCCACTCCTAGGTATCTAACCCAAGAGAAATGCAACATATGTGCACACAAAAACCTGTACACAATTGTTCATAGCAGCATTAATCACAATAGCCCCAAAATGGAAACAGCCTAGATGTCTATCAACTGATGATGGCTAAATAAAATGTGGTCTGTGCGTACAATGGAATATTATTCAGCCATAGAAAGGAATGAAGGCCCCTCTCCCAACCCCCATCATAAGTGGGTACATAAGTAGGTGACGTCTGCAAGCCAGGAAGCAGGCTCTCACCAGAATCCCATCTCTTCAGCATCCTGATCTTGGACTTCCAGTTTCCAGAAGTGTGAGAAAACAGATTTCTGTTGTTTCAGGCCCCCGACCTATAGTTTTATTATGGCAACCTGAGCTGACTTACATATTCCATTTACATGAAATATCCAGAAGAGGCAAGTCCATAGAGTCATAAATTAGATTCGTGGTTACCATGGCTGAAGGAGGGGGAATAGGGAGTAACTGCTAAAAGGGTACAAATGTCTTTTAAGAGTGATGAAAATGTTCTGAAATTAGGCAGTGGTGATGGTTGTACAACTTTGTGAATATACTAACCACTGAATGGTGCACTTTAAAAGGCTGTGTTTTATGGCATCTGAATGACACCTTAATAAAGCTATATATTTTTTTAAGAAGAAATGAAGGAAGACAGGAGAGAAGGGGAGACAATGCAGAATGAGAGCTGAGAAGAGCTGGGGGTGAAGGAGAAAGGGCTGGGAAGGGTGGGGAGAGGAAATGGGGCAAGACTCCTGTCCATGACTCTACCTCCTAAATGAATCTTGAGTGATCTTCTTTTCTCCAACCCCCTTGATCCAGCCACCATCACCACCTGCCAGGATTAATGCCATAGCTCGAGCACGTCTCACAGTGCCCTACTCTGTCAATGTCCCCTGGTCACCACCCTCCCCTAGACACTCAAAGACACTTTTCTATAATCTCAGGTTGGTTCCAATTTCACCACTCCAGCCTGAGGCCCCTCCAGCAGCTCTTTCTGACCCCAGATGAAGCCCAAACACCAAAGCCTGATGCATCTGCTCTTTATAATCTGGCCCCACCAGCCTGGCCTACCAGCCCTCACGCTCCCTCCCTGCCCCTCAACTTGTTCCACACTTTTCTTTGCCCCCAGGTCCTTGCACATGCCACTGCTGCTGCTTGGAACACCATTCGCACCTTTCTCCTTCATCTGGCTAACTTTCAATCATGCTTTTGGTTTCACCTTGAATGGACCACCTACGAGAGCTCTTGTCTGTGTCTGCAGCTGGGCACAATCTCCTGGGGGGCGGGACTGTAGTGATCGCTCTGTAACCTTGGGTCAGGCACTGAATACCTAATCACCATGTTTGCAACATCTGGAGTTTGTGTATGTTTCTTGCGGGTGGGGAGTGGAAAGCATTTAGAGAGACTGAGAAAATGGCTGAGGTGGGATTAGAACCCAGGCTCTCTCTGCTCCAGGGGTAGAGTGCTCGCAGCATCCCTCTAAGCCTCACTTTTCCTGCTCTATAAAGTGGGTCTATTCACACCTGCTGCCTCTCTGGAGGGAATGAAGAGACCACATGGTACGATCTTTGTTGGTTTGTGGAGCACTTCACTCACTGGCAGGCCTTGTGCCGAGCTCTCGTGGACAAAAGCCTCATAGTGGTATCTCCGTGTTATAGTTGGGGAAATAGAGGGTGTAAAGTCACAGAGCTAGGTTGACCAGATGTCCTGTTTTAAATGGAACAGAAAACACTGGTGCTGTCCCATTTCAAATGGTACATAGAGAGGGCCAGCCTAATCTCACTGGGCTAACTTCAAACAGATGTGTTTGAAACAGGACAGTACCGTTGTTTTCTGTACCATTTAAAATGGGATGTCTGGTCAGCCTACACAGAGCTGCGATTTCACCCCAGGCAGTTGGACCACAAAACCCAAGCTTTTGTGACATAATGAAGGAGGCTGTCTCCAGATTATGTTGCTCTGGCTGCGACTGTTATATAACAGAAATGTAACCATCTGTTTTATCATTTGGGGTCCCTGCCACTCTGATGCCAATGGACACATTCCCCCAGTTCTGACTGGCATGGTCCCATCCGGTGAGGGCCACTGGTCAGTCAGGGACAACAGGCCTGCATTTGCATTACTTACCATGTAAGATAGTTGCCAATACTGAGCCATGACAGCCCGTGGAGCAATGAATCTGAATTTAAGAAGGGTGGATGGTAAGCTACACTGGGCCACAGCCATGTTGTTGGAGAACACTGTGGTGGTGTTGGGAGCAGTACCTGGTGACCAGGTGACCAGCAGTTCCACCCCAGGCATACACCTAGACAGGTATTCCCCAGGTGGGGTCCCTGGACGAGCAGCAGCCCCTGGGGATTTGTTAGGGATGCACATTCTCAGGCTCTGTCCCACAATCGTTGCAGAAGAAGCTCGGGCAGTGAGGCCCTCCGTCCGCATGTTAACAGGCCCCGGGGATTCTGCTGCTTCATGGAGTGTGAGAACCACTGGTCTGGTTTGTCCACGGGCCCCAGGAGACATAACAGGATACTCACAGAAGATGTTTCAGTAGTGACAGAAACGAAAAACCCCTGACAAAGCAGAAATGATCCAGATGTGTGTAAGTGACTATAACGTACAGTATTGTAATTGTTGAACACTGTAATAAATGAATTTCAAATATATATAGATGGGTGAAGCTCTTTTCTTTCCACTGTGTGAAGCTGCTTCCAGAGAGGGTATTGACCACCCCTCTGAAGAGCAATGGGGAGCCACAGTAGACTCTTGAGCAGGGGAGGGACATGAAGAAAGAGGCATGTTGGTGATTTTAAAGGCCCCATATCTTACAGCTCCTACATCTGAATCGCCTGTGAATCTGTCACTTTTCCTCTTGGTTTTCAGTGCTCTGGTCCCTTTTGATAGCATGCTTTGCACTTTTGTTTACTTGATGCTGGACATTGTGGATACATTATTGTGGGGCTCTTGGAATAACATTCGGTACTCCCAAAGACGCTGAGGTTTTCTTTCTACAGGCAGATGGTTTCAGCAGATCCCTGGGCCCTGGCTAAGACTTGCTTCTAGGCCTCACAGAGGCTGGTCTGCTACCAAGAGCATGGCTGGTCTTCCTGGCAAGTGGACCTTCTGAGCTCTCAGAGGAAAGTCTGCATGTCGGCTGGTCCTCCACCTGCATAGAGGCGATTGACAGCCTGTTTCTCCCAGTGTTGCATGGCTGCGGAATGTGTGCTCAGCTCCTTATCCCCGGGGTGCTCTTTTCTGCTGGTTCTTGCAGTTTTCCTGGCGTGGGCAGCTTAGGGTTGGCTACAGTGTCAGAGGATTTGCACGCAGGATTCGAGGATCCTTTTTTTTTTTGCAGGGTTTCCTCTCAAATCCCAGCTGGTTGGATCCCTGTCTGTTTAGTAAGGCTGTGCTTGCTGCTTCTGTTCCCCCCACCCCAGTGGGGGTGGGGGCCGAGCCCCAAGGTGAACAGAGCAGAGGTGGTGGCTGTGTCACTTTGTGCTTTCTTTCCTTCAAGTGTCAGAGCCCTGATGTCCTATCAGGGTTGACTGCCCTCCAAATACCTTAATATATGCATGTGTATCTTTGTACTTGTCTAGCTTTTATAGTTGTCTTAGTGGGAGGTGGGAAGTGCAATACAGGGATTCTGTCTGAAAAGCAGCATTTTATTTTATTTTATTTATTTTATTTTTTTTTATTGTTTTTGACGAGAGAGAGAGAGAGAGAGAGAGAGAGAGAGAGAGAGAGAGAGAGAGAGAGAGAGAACCAGAGATACAGAGACAGAGAGAGAACTGAACTGGGGGCACTCCCCAGTTCAAGCACACGGGTCTGCACGGGCCGGGGCCGGGATTCGGTCCTGGGTCCCCGGCGCTGCAAAGTGAGCACTTAACCCACTGCGCCACCCCGACTTCCCCTGAAAAGCAGCATTTTAGAAAGGTGCATCTGACGGATAAAATAACTGGGGAATAGAGCAGAGGGAGGGTTCTCACTTTTCCAAGTGGGCCCGAAGTCGAGGTCAGCCTTTGCTGTGTTCTCAAGATGCCGCCAGAGGGCGCGCCGCCCCAGGTGTTCTCGGCAGGCGCGCTGGGTCGGCCTGGACGGCGGGTGCTGGGGATGGCTGAACCCGCGAGCGCAGCTTTGCTTCCTGGTGGGTCCGTGCTGTCTAAGCTCCCAGGGCGTGTCAGCCCTTATTCGCAGGTCACAACACGGAAGAAGGCCTGAAGGCGTGGGCGGGGCGGGCTCCTGGACATTCAAATTCTGCCCATTCCCTTCCACTGGCTCAGAAGCACGTGGTGGATGCAGGGATGTCCCCACTCTGTCCTGTGTGGGACCCCCATTCGCATCATAGCCCCTACACAGACGCAGAGCGAGGCAAGAAGGGGCGGGACAGGATTCTCTGCCCCAAGCCAAGCCCCTCGCCCCCCACCATTCCCCACCCTCCCACCCCGCAATGGGCGCCAGAGGCTGGGGCTTCCTGCTGCCTGTGCGGTCCCTGACGCCCGTCCCCAGCTCTCTGCAGGGCCCCTGCAGGCTGCTCTGGGTAAGTGAATGGATGGATGCCAGTTCAGTTCCCACCGTAGCCTTTACCAAGGGCCTGGGATTTCTTTCTTTGTTTTTCCTTTTCTTTTTCTTTCTTTTCTTTTCTTTTCTTTTTCTTTCTTTCTTCCTTTTTCTTTCTTTCTTTCTTTTCTTTCTTCCTCCTTCCTTCCTTTTTTTTTAAAAGATATATTTTATTGTTTTTGACAGAGACAGAGAGACAGAGAGAATGGGGAGGGCCCAGAGCAGTCTCCATAGTTGTACATCATCAGTTTTTTCTGACATGGTTTCATTCCACACCGTTGGGAGGGGTCCATGCAGGGTGGGGACTGGGCCGGGGGCCTCCCACATAGGAAGCACACTCCAGTTCAGCATATGGGTTCTGATGGACTGGGGCCAGGGCTCGATTCTCGGTTCCTGGGAAGGCCTGGGATTTCTTCCCAGTTACACTTTACGGCTTCTCTTTGGCAGATCCAAATTGCTAGCATCACTACTTCTGCACTTTGGGCTCATTATTTACTAAAATAAGGGCGACTTGAGCATAAGCTCTGTAATACTGTGACAGACAGTGACTAAGGGGCAGGGAGTGTCTAAAACACTGAAACGCTGGACAAAAGGCCGATTCAGTTCCTTCCTGAGCAGCACTGTGCGAGACTTCATCATGCCTCTCAGAAGCGCGTCACTTAACAAATTGTTTACTTCTGGAACTTTCTGTTTAATGTCTTTGGACCTGAAACCATGAGAAGCAAAACCGTGGATAATGGGGGACTGTACTTCTTTACGACATCAGTTTTAACAGTCAGATACTCTGCTGTGGGACCAGAGCATCAAGTGCTTACCACTCCGAATGGGTGCCTGCCAGCAAGTTGTCTTCTTATGAACACAAGCTATGTAATTGTGCTGTAGTCATGGGAGGTGCCCCTGAAGCTTTTCTTTGCTGGTGGTGGTTGGGGGAGGAGGTGCTGGTTCCAAGAGGAGCACGCAGAGGGTGGGCATGTGAGGAAATCTGTGAAATGTGGTCTGTTCACAGGTGAGTTAGTGGACATGAGAACTTAAGGCAGAGTGAAAGCACTTTCTACATCGGAGCTGGGCAGTGAAGCTATTGCTGCTCTTGCCGTCCCTTTCCTGTCCTAGAAGGAAGGAGGACCTCCCCCGCCCCTGCCCTGCCAAGATCAAGGGAGAGGGGAATGGTGTAGGGGAAGGACCCAGCATGAGGCTGAAGATGCAGGTTCCTGTCCCAGCTCTGGGGCTTCCAGATGAGCTTCCTCCCCTATCAGGAGGGAAAAATGATAAGGCTATGACTCTTACTGTGTGAATGGGCTGAGGTCATCCCCACACACAGTGCATGGTGCCTCGGATGTAAACGTGTTCACTGAAGCTCAGTCGTCATGGCCGGGTTCATTCATGATCGCTTTTGGCTGTGTGACTCTGGGAAAACTGCTTTCCTTCTCTGGCCCTCTTGTTTTCATTTCCACGTGATGAGGACCTTGGTTTGGATGGCTCTGTAGCACCATTTCACACCATTGGATTCCATTCTCTGCCAAGGTTCAACTGACTGCAGCTTCTGGAATGCTGCCTGGAGGGCGGTGGGGTGGTTTCAGCACCAGCGATGGAGGACAGCAGCAGGGAGCTGTCCATGGGGCTGAATTCACGGGGGGCTGGGGGTGGCGGCAGCAGATGGTGAGAGGCGGAGAAAACCACCATCCGCAGGGCACACCAGAGCCTTCCACACGCCTACAGCTTGTGGAGTTGCAGCCTTCCCAGCCATTCCAGGTGGCCCTGTGGGGGTCTGGGCGCTGTGTTTGGGGGCATTGGGGACCACAGCTTGTCACATATGGCATCTTCTCTGCCATCCTTTTCTCTTCCCATCATCCCTCTCCCCTCTCCCCTCATCTCTGTGGTCCCACATCAGCCAGATCTTGGAAGTCACTTTTTTTTTTGGAACAAACTAATGAAAATACCACAAAGGGAGATCTGAACAGGATGTTCATAGCCGTGTCGTTTGTGATTCAAGCTGGAAACCACCCAGAAATCCACTGACAGCCTGTCATGCATGAACATTTGCAGCCCATGAAGGACTATTACACAGCAGTGGAAATGGATGCGCTACAGTCACACACAGCGGAGATGAATCAGCATGGTGAGAGTGAAATAAGCCAACAAACCAGGACGTGTGGTTCTGGTCATAGAAAGCTCACACACAGGCAGATAAAGGATGTTTGTTTTGCAGATGCAAGCCAGGGACGGGGTGACCTCTGTGGAGGGAGGGCTGGGGTGATGGTTACCCATGTACTCACTTTACTCATTCAACCATTAATTTCTCTTTTGTGCACCTTCTCTATGTATATTACATTTCCTGATGAAAATGTAAAGAATGAAGAATGAGAACGACACTAGTGGTGCTGGACTTCCCAGAGGAAGGGGTTACTAAAACACAGATGCAAGGGCACTGCTCCTGGGTACTCAATTTGAGGGCCCAGGAATCTGCATGCTAACCAGATCCTCCTGTGTTGTTGTTGTTTTAAAGATTTATTTTATTGTTTTGACAGAGAGAGAGAGAAGGGGGAGGGCCCAGAGCAGTCTCCATAGTTGTATGTCATCAGTTTTGACATGGTTTCTTTCCACACAGGTGGGCGGGGCCGCACAGGGTGGGACCTGGGCCGGGGGCCTCCCGCATGGGAAGCTCAACCCAGTTCAGCATATGGGTTTGCACGGGCTGGGGACAGGACTTGATCCTGGAACCCTGGGACTGCAAGGTGAGCAATCAACCCATTGAGCCATCCCGGCTTCCCTCCCTCCTGGGTTTTGAGGAGCTTGTCTGATCTACAGTTTGAGGAGCCCTGGCCTGGAGGCTAGAATCTGCATTTGAAGTGTTTTGGGAAAGCCAGGCCCCTGGCCACAGGGAGGGAACAGTCTGGGCGTCCTGCTTTCTGAGCCAGCTGAGGGGCCCCTTTGGGGTCTCTTCCCAAGAGTGCCCACTGTGCCCCTCATGGGGTGCACAGTAGCAGGCCCCAGCCCTGGCAGGGATGCTCCTCTGACCCCCAGAGCCTCCAGAACCTGGCCCCAATTCTACTCCTTCACCTGAGCCAGCCACTCCCCCTTCCAAGCCTCAGTTTCCCCTCTGGCACGTGCTACAAGATGCGCTCAGCAAGTGTGTCCTGTTCTTCCCAGATCACCATGAAAGGTCCTTGGGGGAGGCCACCACACCATAATTGCCTTCAGATCCCAGACAGCGTGTGTATAAACACGCTGACCCAGTTCCGGCGATGTTTGTAAATGTGATGTGGCCCGTGTGAATCTTGCCTGTTGCACCAAATGGCCCGTGTTTTAATGGCCCCAGTTAATCCCAGCCTGGACTCTTCATGGAGAAGGGAACTGGGGTCTCTGCCTCCTCCTGTCAGGCTTCTGTCAAAGCTCAGCTGGCTAACGTGTGGTGGGGTCCTTCCCAGCCTGATGAATTCCTAGGGAGCCCCCCGCAAGTCCTGAGAGGGAGGCAGTGGGCCCTGGGCTTTCTTCTCACAGGTTCCCCTGCTGGGTAGGCTGCTTCAGCTGATACAGGGTTGCAGTGTGCAGCCATGCAGGGGGAGGGGGAGGGGGAGGGAGCGAGCAGAAGTTGGGAGCAGCGTATGTCTGCACTAGGTGTGTGGCATTGCAGTCTACAGGATGAGAAACCTTCCTCCCTGGGCTGACTGAGGTGCAGGATTGGTTTCCCTCTGTATCTCTCCTGACAAAAGGGAGAAGCAGGCATGGGCTTTCTATTTGCGGGGGAAGTTCTTAGCGCTTGCAGGTCTCTCCTGGGGGCTGGGCTGCGAGACAGTGGTCCTGGCTGCCCACCTGGTGGAATGTTCTGTGGAGAAGGGCAAGTGTGCAGGCAGGGGAAGGGGTGGAGGGGGCCCACGGAGATGCTGAGGTGGCAGGGGTGGCTGCAGGGGGGAGGGGCACAGGGCTGCCAGGCCCACAACTTCAAGGGAAATGAGACTTTGGGGTGGTTGCCATGGTGCGCTGAGATCCTGGGGTGATCATCTCAGCTAAACAGAAAGGGAGGCCCATTTTCAGGAGAGCGGTGGGGCTGGGGCCCCGTGGGCCTGTGTGTGGGGTGTATGCAGGCATCTGTGAGTACAGGGGTGTAGTGTGTGTACTTGTGGACAGAGTGTGTCTGTATTTATAGCACATACCCCTGTGTTGTGGGGTGTGCAAGAGCTTATGCTATGTGTTTACATACATATATGTGTGTTTGGGTCCCTGGATTTTGGATATAGAGCGTGTCTGTCAGCGAGTGCAAGTGTGTGTCCATGAAGAAGTGTGTGCTGCACATATGTGTGTTAAAGTCTGTTGTATTTTGGTGGGTGGTCATGTGTGTTGGTGGAGGGAAGTTTTGGTTGATGAGTGCTTTTGTATATATGGGTGCTTATGTGTCTGTGTTTCTATGTATTGGTGTATGTGGGGGTGAGTTATGGGCCATGTGTGCGGCATGTGTCTGTATGCGTGTGCATGTGAATAGGATGTGACTGTTGCATGTGTGGGCGTATGGGCAAGCTTGGATGTGTGTGCAGGCATGTTGCATGAATTGTGGGTGTAATCGACACATATATGTGAGTATGTTGTGTCATGTGTGCACAAGTGTGTTATGTGCATGCAGGTTGCATGTGTGTTGTGTGCAGGCAGGTGCTGCAGGTATGTTGCATGCATGCAATGTATGTGGGTAGGTGTGTTATGTGTTGTGTTTACATGGCGTGTGTGTATGCAGGTGTGTGGGCAGCATCCTAGGAATCACCACTTCTCTCCCAGGCTGCTGCAATTCTGTGCCCTGGTCACTGCCTTGTGGGGGCTGCAGTGGAGGCTGTAGGGACAGTTGGCCGCTAGGGCTGGGCAGGAGTGGGTGGAGTACCTGGGCAGGCAACCAGCTTTGGCTGGTGATCAGCCTCTGCTTCATCTGCACAGAGAGGCATCTGCTGCCTGCTCCAGAGGGCATCGGGTGGTCAGCCTGGCTGGTGGGGAGGCAGGGTGGGGATGCTGTGGGCCAGCTCTGTGCATGCCCGGATTGTCATACCATAGTTGCCTTCAGATCCCAGACAGCTGAGCACCCCCAGTTAATCCCAGCCTGGACTCTTCATGGAGAAGGGAACTGGGGTCTCTGCCTCCTCCTGTCAGGCTTCTGTCAAAGCTCAGCTGGCTAACAGGTGGTGGGGTCCTTCCCAGCCTGATGAACTCCTGGGGATCCCCCCACCCAAGTCCCATGTCCTCAGCTGTCTACCCAAGTCTCAGCTTTGACTTCACTCATTGAGCCAACGTCTCTTTGGCATCCTGAGTGGAAGGACAGCATCTGCCTCAGGTTTCAGCAGGATCCCCACACATCTGGAGTTCAAAACAGGTACTTATAGGCTCTCACATGTAAGTGTGATGGGTCCTCAGAGAGCCTGAGGCAGGGAGAGAACTGAGCAGAGAGGGTACCTATGAATAAGCAAAAGAGATGCTAGTGGAGGGAGGAAATGAGAGGGAGGGAGACGGGAGAGAGACAGGGAGTGAGAAAGACATACTTCGTGAGGAGACTGCTATTCTCCTGATGCTACAAGTGGGAAAGGGAGGCTCAGAGAGGTTAGGTGGGCTGCCTGGGGCCACACAGCTAGGAAACAAGGAGCTGGGATCTCATTTAGGCTGCCTGCCCCAACACCCACACTCACCTGCTACCTTGGCTCGCTGGGGTCAGCAGCAGGGAGGCACCAGGATTAGAGCAGATGAGGGGACACCCCGAGGCCTCCCCTCAGCTCTCAGGCCCCCAGGAAGCTCCCTGCAGGGGTCAGGCCAGTGGCTGCCTCTCTGAGGTGGCCAGGACACATGCCCCTTCCCCTTTCCAATGACACCACCTCCCTCAGACATGAGCACAAAGAAGCCCTGATCCTAACGGACTGTCCTTGGGCTGTAGACCCCCTGTCCCCACCTGCCTCTCTGACAGGTTTGTTTTTCTGGGTCTGGTAACTCACTCCTGGGCTGAAAGAACAGAATAGAGTTCCACCCAAAGGGACACGGCTCTAGAGCAAACAGGCTGTCGGAGAAGCTGGGTCACAGGTGACGTGTGCTATGTGACCCCTCAGCTCTCAGAGCCTCTGCTTCCTCATCCACAGAGCAGAGGTGACAACAGAACCTTTTGGGGACCTGGTGGGAAGGGCCTCGAGCAGGGGAGAGAATGGGGTGTCAGCTACCGCTGCATCCATCCTGGGCCTCATGGTGGCCCCAGGGTCCTGAGGCCCTGCTCCAGGCATCCAGTCTGCTTGGTGGGAATCTGAGAGGTCTGGGGGGGTGGGGAGGGGGCAGGGTGCACTTGAGGGGCTCAGGGTAGTTACTGTTTACCACCTCATGTGGACATATTTCATGATCTTATCAGCAGGCACAGCTTCGAATGTCAGCCCCGGGTTACTGCATAGGAAGTGTTTAGCCCAGCGCCCAGAGAGCGGATATGCAGTAATAGTTTAAGTTGTTATTTTAGTAACCTTCTCCTCCCTTACTCAGCAAACACTTCCTGACGCAGGAGCCATGGCTGCACCTTCCTGTGGCATTTGCTCGGCCCCCGGCCATGCTGGGCCCCCGTGGCTTCCCCTCTTCCACCTTCCCACAGGCCACCAAGATGCGGGTGGTGGTTGTGCCGGTCGTTGCCGGCCTGTGGATGCCCTACTGCACGCTAGTGCTGCTCAACTCTTTCCTGGCGCGGCCTTTCCTGAACGCCGGAGTCCTTCTCTTCTGTCGAACCTGTGTCTATACAAACAGCGCCATCAACCCCATCATCTACAGCCTCCCGTCCCAGAAGTTCCGGGCGGCCTTCCGGCGGCTGTGCAGGTGTGGGGCGGAGGGGCCTCAGAGACAAGCAGCCTGCCTCACCGCCACCAGCTACAGTGTGGTCCAAGAACCCCCCAGAAGGTGCAGACCATCAGGAGCGAGGTCGCCAGTCCTCAGGCAGCCGGGCCCCCGCCCCAGCCGCAGGAGCCATTTTTCAGCGAGGTCTGAGGGCTGCCCTGCTGCTGACCAGCCCCTTCCTGCCTCGCTCTGCCTTGACTCCCTCTGTCTGCTTACTGCCAGGTCCTGCAGGGGTCTGCCCTGTCCTGCAGGGGTCTGCCCTGTCCTGCGGGGGTCTGCCCTGTCCTGCGGGGGTCTGCCCTGTCCTGCGGGGGTCTGCCCTGTCCTGCAGGTGTCTGCCCTGACCTGCAGGTGTCTGCCTTGTCCTGCGGGGGTCTGCCTTGTCCTGCAGGGGTCTCCCCTGTCCTGCAGGGGTCTGCCAGGTCCTGCAGGGGTCTGCCATGTCCGCTGTGGCTGGCAGGGCAGGAGAGGGGCAGACCTCCCTGTTGTCAATGACTCAGCTTTGGGTGTTCAGTGGCTTCCTTTGTGAACTAGGACGTCAGTGTGTCCTGGGTCAGGTTGGTTGAAGTTCAAGGCTGAACCCCATTTGGGTAGCTCTCTCACCTCCTCTGGAAGTGGAAGAGGTGAGGAATAGGAAGAGGAAGCTGGAAGGACCCCAGGCTTCATTAGTGTCAAATGATGAACTTCCATCTGTATTATGAGGGCGGGCTGATCAACTTTGCTTCCATTTAAATAGAGAGTGAATGAGAAAATATATTTTAATGAAATAAAAAAAGAAATATACCTACATCATTTATTTCCAAAGCTGCATAATTATTTTTCTATAAAATCACCACACACTTCAATACACTTTCACCAAGGCTGCACTAGTTTTTGAAATTGCCCTTAAAAAATCGGTGTTTTTTGTTTTTGAAACCATTTCCTCACTGCTGACTTTACCTCTTCATCACAGATGAACTGCCTTACCCAGCATCTTACTGTACTGACACCAACACACAACCCTCATAAGTGGTTTGCATTCATCTGCGACTTTCAATGGGAGGAATCTTTTCCGCTGTTAATAATTTAATAACAGCATGCTGTTTGAATCGAATGTCTGAACACTCTTCCATTTTGCACTGGGTGATAAATGTAAGCATCTGCGTGTGCAAGGTCAAGAATGTTAAAGGGGTGATACCATGTGACCACACAGAACCGGATATGTCCAGATACGTCTAATGTGACAAAAAAATAGTACAGTGTTGGCAAAATTTATCAGCATGTCCTCGGATGTTAAACATTTTCTTCCCAGGAGAAAATCCTAGTAGATATTAAAGGAGACTTGTTCCTCAAGTCTTCGATAATATCCATCCATCAGTCTAGCTGAGGACAGTGTCACTTGATGCCACATCAAAAGGGTACTAGCTTCTACCAGCTGACACCCAGAGACACTTGGTGCTGCCCCATTCTGGGCACAGAGGCCGTTTCCACATTGCTGCTCATGTGTGCTGAGAGTGACCTGGTACACAGGGCTCCTGCTGCCCTTCCTTTTGAGTTCTGTCCTTGGGCCCGAATCCCCAAGTGGGACGGTGTCCGGGCTATAAACGGAGTAGAGCGCTCCACTTAACTGGAAACAGGAAGCCATTTTTGAGCTCCCTGGCTTCCAAACATGCACGTTCAGTCTCATGCGGCCCACTCTGACCTTGGGGAATTGCCAGCTGTCCCCCCAGGGGTGAGCAGTGAAGCGCCTGACCCCGAGCTAGACATGGCAAGAGCCTGGCCCCCGGGTCCCATCCCTACTCTTCTTGAGATTCATTTGCTCTCGGGCCCTTGTGACGGTCCCTAAGAGCAGGTTTTTGGTGGAGACGTGTTTGGACGGAGGTCTGAGTTTTCCAGAGGTGGCTTGAGTGTGACCCTGGCAGGGGGACACCTGTGGGGGTGGAAGGAGGTGGAAATGAGGGTCAGCAGGGGAGGACAGTTATCCCGGAAGCTGGGGCCCACCCAGCAGAGGGTGTGGGCAGTGGTGGGGTTGATTCTAGAGCCAGCTGAGGGATGGACAGGGGAGGGTGCGAAGATTGGAGGCCTTGCTGGGGGAAGGGCACCCACACTGTGACCTGGTGGCTGAGTTCAGCGGACAAAGGCATCTCCTTCAGCCACTGTGGGCCTGGCTGAAGCACCGCTGTGTGCAGCCTCCTCTGAGCCTTCTCAGGACAATGTTGGGTTTTCCCTGAGCCTGGGGGAAAGACAGGGATAGAAAAGAAGACCCACAACTCTTCCGTTTTCCAAATGGCTCACTGCAAAGAACCCCTTCCCCGAATGACTGAGCTGAGACCCCAATCCACACTTCCTCACGTTCCCCAGAAGACCCGCACATGATCCCCCTGGTGACCTGGGACCAAGCCAAACTCCGACCCTCTAGCTTTCAGTTCTTTGTCTCATGCTTGATTAGCTGTTTGTCCTCTGAAACTATTAGTTAGACATTGAGAAAAGCTTTTCCCACTCAGCTGATCCTGACTCCCGGCCATGGCAAAATAAGCCCATCTGCAGACCACCTATCTGTCACCTGCAGACTATCCACCTATCACCTGCAGACCACCCACCTGTTACTTGTAGACCACCCACCAGTCAGCGGCACACTACCCACCTGTCACCTGCAAATCACCTGTTACTTGTGTTGTCTACTCCCTGTGTGAGCACAAGGCAGAACCACCTGACAGGACATGTGGTCTTCAGACCCCTGGAGCTCTCCCTATTGGGAAGCCCCGAATGAAACCGAGGCCTTTCCTATGGCTTCATCTCTGGCATCAGCCCCAGAGGTGGCTCCCCACACAGAGCTTGGCAGGGGGCAGAGGCTGGGGAGGTGGGGGGAGTTAAGGGGGGTGGTTAGGGAGCTGTGCTCTGGGAGGGGAGGCCATCTGTGCTGGCTAATTGCCTTTATCCAAAGAAATAATAACACTTCTCACATCTGTGACAGAGGCCAGGGTGCCTGCTAAGTTAGGGTCCTGCCTTCCACAGAACCTAGGAGACAGATGGGGCGCCTCTTCCTTAATGAGCACTTTCAATGAGGCAGCTCCTAAAGTCCTGAGCTGTGAAACTGCAAGCAGCTTTATAGTTTGTAAAAGGATTACACATAGTTCAAAAGAGGTAGGGCAAGCGTGTATAGGTTTTCTAAAGTAAATGCTGTAAGGAAGGGGAGGGGGTGGTCCCATTCCCTTTTTGCACCCAGAGAATTAACATTCCCCTCCCGTTCTGACGCGCCCTTGCCCAGCCCATCAGCTGTCTGTCCTGAGGCGGGTTGGAGGAAATGCACCAGTTTGTGTGAAACTATACTCGGGAGCAGGAAGGGGCTGCACAGAGAAACAGGTTGATGAAAGGACTTAGTTCAGAAGCATTCAACCTACAAGGTGGCATTGAGTTTTTGAGACACTGACTCTCCTTGACCAGGGAATTGGGAGCCTGGAGTCACCGGCCACCAGAAGCATTGAGCTGTCCCCTGGAGAAGCTGAGGTGATTGAATCTTTTCAAAACACAGATTCTAGGATCCACCTGATTATGTTTCTGGGCAATAGCTCTCTGTGTCATTAGAATCACAGAGTTGCGGGAGCCGGGGTGGCTCAGTGGGTTGAGCACTCACTTTGCGAGGTTGGAGGATCAAGTCCTGGCCCCAGCCTGTGTGGACCCATATGCTGAACTGGGATATGCTTCCCTTGTGGGAGGCCCCTGGTTCGGTCCCCAGCTCGTGGGGATGTGCCGTGCCTCCCATGCAGGAGGCCCCCGGCTTAGTTCCCACCCTGTGTGGGCCCTGCCCACCTGTGTGGAATGAAACTATGTCAAAAACTGATGACGTACAACTGATGGAGACTGCTCTGGCCCCCTCCCCCTTCTCTCTGTCTCTCTCTGTCTCTGTCTCTCTGTCAAAATAATAAAAATAAATCTTAAAAAAAAAAGAAAAGAATTACAGTCTTGGAACGTGAATGCAATCCAGCTAATGTCCGCACAGAGCTTGGGCCTAATGTATCTTGTTTGCTCCTCCCACGGTTCTGGGGTAGAACGGTTCTGCTTTGCTGAGGAGAAAAAAAAACGAAGCGGGGGAGTTTCCATGCCTGACTCAGGCATGGCCACACTGCCAGGCACGGAGGAGGAAGGACTTTCCCTCCTGGTTTTAACTCCGAACCTTTGTCCTTTCCAGCCAGCTCCACAGCTCCCTTGGTGTTTCTTGACCTTCTCAACTTAGTTAATATTTTGAATTTCTTAAAAGTCAAATGTGAGGGGGCAGCCCTCCGTCCCTTGATAGTTGACCTGGAGCATCTGCTGAATCAGAACATCTATAATGAGGAAGGGAAGTTGCTCTGAAGTTGGAGACATTTAATGCACACCTCCCTTATCCAAGTCAAATGCAAGTGCAGACATATCAGAAACACACGTGCAGATACGACCAATAGCTGCAAACTTAGGCCCCCAAAGATCCATGCCCACAGGCTGAGAGCTGCTAAGCCAGAACAAGGCTCTCATTTCATGGCCAGGGACACTAAAGCCCTCAGAAGGGAAGGGACTTGCCCAAGGTCACTTGGTAACTGTAGCCCTGAGCCTGATGTCCATCGCAGCAAATTCTCCACCAAATCCAGAACGCTCCTGAGGCTTCTCTACTCAGCTTGCTGGTATTGTCCTGTTCCCGTAGCAACCAAAGGGCATCTGTGATGGGTTTCGTCTCCTTGAATATAATCAGGGCTCCTGTCCGCTCACAGCAGGCAAAGGAGAGCACCCGCTACCTGCCTCCTCCTCCCCGTCTGGCCCCAGAGGTGTCCCTGGAGTTGAGCTCAGAGGCCGGGGTGGGGAGGGGGCCCAGGGGCGCACCCGCAGCCCTGATCAGAGCGGGGCATTTCCAGCTCGTGCTTAGAGAGTTCGTAACAAAATCAGAATCCAAACTGGCCCTGCTGAGTAGCTTGATCTTCCCACTGTCTTGATTCAAAGTCACCCAAACTGGAGGGTTTATTTCAGGGCAAACCAGTGTGTGGGTGTCTCCGTGTCCCCGGGCTGCTGTGACAAAGCACCACAAACCAGGGGTCTTAAAAACACCGAAATGTATAACCTCACCGCTGTGGAGGCCAGAGTCTGAAATCAGCATCTCTAGATCAGAATCCAGGTGAGGCAAGACCATGCTCCCTCCAGAGGTTCTAGGGGAGGATCCTTCTAGGCTCTTCCAGCTCCAGAGAGCCACAGGCGTCATCAGCTTATGGCCACCATCGCTCCAGTCTCTGCCTCTGCTTGAGTGTGTGTGTCACACCTCCCCCTTGGAAGGATTTGCAAGGTGACTGGGTCTGCCCAGGTGATCCAGAATAATTGCCCCATCTCAAGATCCTTAATATAATCTCACCTGCAAAGAATCTTTCTCCAACAAAGTCATAGTCATAGGTTCTGGGCGGAGGACCTGTTTTATTTTCAGGTAGGCTGGCCACTGTGAGTGTGAACTACCGACTAGATTCTGATCTTGAAAACCATCTGTTGGTCTATGCTTGGATGTCATGAGGTGACAGGAAGGACAAGAAATAGTGGCTCCTTAGTATGCGCTCAGGTGGCTCTAAATGTGTGCGTTTGCTTGAATTTCTCTTTCTCACTCTCATGGAGAGGCTGGCTCAAGTCCTGAGTAGGACGAATCTGAATCGCTGCCCTTTCTCTCAACTCATGAGCTGGGTGGCAAGTTCACTGAGCCATCTGAGCTTTGTTGTCCTTACCTGTAAACCGGGCTGGAAGCAGAACAGCGCCCACGTGCCCTTACATGAGACGCTGTATGTAAAGTGCTTGGTAGCAGCCTGGCCTCGCAAAAGTTCCTGAAAATAGGAGCTTTTAGTATAAAACAGGAATGGGAATCCACGTAGGAATAAAGGTGTGGCCTCCTTGTGCAGTCAGATGAGAGAACATCTGGTGTGAAGCCCTGTAAAGTGCAATGTGCTCCCCAGTGAGGTTGTGGGGGGAGGGGGTTCATGGCGGGGCAGTAGGGCCTCATGACAGATGGCTGTGTTGGTGGTGAGCACGAGTCCAGGAAGCCTGCTTATCATGAGTGAGCCCCTCAGCCTCCAGGGCATGGGTAGGCAGCCAGCATAGTGCGGTGTCTGCTAGGGCCCCAGGGGCACAGGCTTCCAAAAACACTGTCCACGGAGTTGAGAGGCAGCCCATAGAACGGGGGTGGCGAACCTATGGCATGCGTGCCCAAAGTGGCACGCGGAGCAATTATTTCTGCACAAGGAGCTGTGAATACCGTTTAAAAAATTGAGGAAGCTGGGATGGCTCAGTAGGTTAAACTCTCACTTTGCAGCCCTGGGGACCAAGGATCGAATCCTGGCCCCGGCCCTTGCGGACCCATGTGCTGAACTGGGGAGTGCCCCCAGTTCAGTTCTCACCGGGGTGAGACCCCGGCCCAGTTCCTGCCCTGTGCAGCCCCACACCCACCTGTGGAATGAAACTGTGTGGAAAAACCAATGATGTACAACTATGGAGACTGTTCTGGGCCCTCCCCCTTCTCTCTGTCTCTGTCTCTCTCTGTCAAAAACAATAAAAATAAATCTTTAAAAAATTATTGTTTATGCTCTTATAAACATAAAAATAATCGATACCTCTATCTCACTCGATGGGTTGGCACGCGAGTCGAGCGAGTATACTCTTATTTCATAAACTTTGGCACTCAATCGCCAAAAGGTTCGCCACCCCTGCCATAGAAGAAGAGAAAATTATGTATCAGATTAGGGATCAATATCTAGGATACTGAGAACTACAAGTCAACAACCAAAACCAAACAACCTGATGCAAAGTAGGCAAAGGACTTGAATAGACTATTCTCCAAAGAAGATATGCAGATGGACAATGAACACACGAAAAGGTGTGTAACATCACTAATTATTAGGAAATGAAAATCAAGACTACACTGAAATACCACCTCATGTGCACTGGGATGGCTACCATCAACACCTTCCCCCCAAAAAATATAAACAGAAAATAAGCATTGGCAAGGATGTAGAAAAACTTGAACCCTTGTGCACTGTTGATGGGATTGTAAAATGTTGTGATCACTGTGGAAAACAGTCTGCAATTCCTCAGAAAATTACACATAGAACTACCCTATCACCCAGCAATTCCCCTTCTGGGTATCCATCCATAAGAACTGAAAGCAGGGGATACTGGGATAACTCAGCTGACTGAGAACTTACCCTGCAACCTTGAGGTCCAGGGATCAAATCCTGGCTCCAGTGTGTGCAAACCCATATGCTAAACTGTGGCACAGCTGGTAAGTGCTGGCATGGCAGTAAAGGTTCTCGCCTCCCATGAGGGAGGCCCCCAGTTTGGTTCCTGCCCCGCACAGCCCCACACCCACCTGTGTGGAATGAAACTATGTCACAACTAATGATGTACAGCTGTGGAGACTGCTCTGGGCCCTCCCCTCTTCACACACTCTCTCTCTTACCTTATCTTAAACAATAAAATAAACCTTAAAAAATTAATAAATAAAAAGAATTGAAAGCAGGGTCTTGAAGAAATATCTGCACACCCATGCCCATAGCAGCACTATAGCACTATTCACAACAGCTAAAACATGGAAGTGTCCAACAGCTAAGTGTCCATGGCTGAATGAATGAATGGATAATCAAAGTGTGGTCTATACATACAATGGAATATTATCCAGCCTTAAAAAGGGAGAAAATTCTGACATGCTACAACATGGGGACCTTGAGAATGTCATGCTAAGTGAAATAAACCAGTAACAAAAGGACAAATCTGTATCATTCTGTGTCTATGGAGGTGTCTAGAGTTGTCAACTTCATAGAGACAGAAAGTAGACTTGTGGGCGGCATGGGCTGGGGCAGAGGCATGGGGAGGTGTTGTCTACTAGTTACTGTGGATGCAAAGTTTCGGTTTGGAAAGACGAAAGTTCTGTGCATGGTGGTGATGGTTGTACAACATTGTGAATGAACTTAGTGCCAGTGAGCTGTACTCTTAAAGATTAAGATGGTAAATCTTATGTGTATTTTATCACAGTAAAGAAAACACTTTTTTTTTTTAGGTAGGGAATGCAGTCAGATGTGCTCTGGGGGGCACTTCATTGCCTCCTCTGCTCTGAAACCAGAGCCAAGTTCCCTAAGAGCATTGGGTGGCCCTGTGGGTCCCCTTTGCAGATGCTGGATATTGTGGGGGTACTGCTGTGTTGTGTGTTCTCCTTGTGTGGGGACAGAAGAGGCAACACGTGTTCATAACCTCCGGCTTGAGCTCTGTGGAGACAGAACGACCAGGAAAAGTGGTGGGGCTCTTCTGGAGTTCGCACCTAGCAGGAAACGCCTGCTAGGCTAGGGGAGAGGAGCCAGGGATGGGAGACAGGACACGGGAGGCGGGGACAGAGAAGGTGCCAGGAATGTCCACCTGCAACCATTCCTAGATCCAAGCTGTCCCCAGGGGTTGTGCAGGGTGCAACAGGGCTGCAGATGGCAATGGCCCGGGTGTGGGCTGCTCACAGGACTCTCCTGGGTGGATGGCTCAATTAGGAGATGGGGTGAAAAGGTGGCCTTGAACATGGACCGTGAGTGAGGAACTGTGACACTGCACCCTTGGTCACAGCTGGCTCTGGAGGGGTGCAAATGACAGTGGAAGGGTGAGGGTATGAAGGAAGAGCCCACGGGTGGACAGGAGGGGCCGTAGACCATTAGGGCACTGGGGACGGGGACTTGTTCATTTGTCTACTGGTCCTTTCATTACCTCATGACTCCAATGACTGTGTGCCCCTCCCTGGTCAAGGTGGGCAAGGCCCCTGGGGAGGGATGGGGATGAGAACTGAACCAGGAGATTCAAAGAATGACTACTGTTAGAGGGGACATGAATACAGTAATAGTACAGAGGGTGGGGACGGTCCCTATGCTGACAGCTGTGTGACAAGAAGGGCAGTCCTTCCAGGGAAGCAGACTGTGATGAGGTGCTGACCTGAGCAGTATGAAGACCAGAAAGCGTGATGGGGTGACCAGGCTTGGAGGCCACCTCTGCAATGGAAACCTCTGAAGGCCTGAGCAAGGCATGAGCCATCTGACCTCCCAACCACACTGATCTTGGCTGGCTGGGAGAAGACAGAGGGACAAGCAGGACATTTAGGGTCCTTGAGGGACTTCAGGGTAATATTGGGGCAGTGGGTAGATAGGTCTGGGGCTCAGAAGAGGCATGGCTGGGTTAGAGAGATTTAGGGGCACAGGAATCCAAATGCCTACCTGGACAGCGTGCAGTGAGCTTCAAGGGGCTCTGAGAACCTTGAACTCTCATTTAGAGAATCGGCAGTTAAGGGGCGGGGGGAAGTTGAGAGCAGAGAGCATCAGGCTTCCCGGAGAAGGGTGGGAAGGCCAGGGCACTGTCCCTGGGCTACAGCTGGGCCAGTGGCAGCAGGGGAGGTGGTAGGTTCTGTGTACGTGTGTGGGGAGTTGTGCAGTGTTTGGCTTGAGGAAGAGGCAGCATCCACTGATATAGACTGCAGGGTGTGGGAGACCCTGGAATCTGAGGAGGAGGTCGGAATGGGGTCTGGATCATAGGCTGGTGCAGTAGGGTGCCTAACTCTACTCTAAGGGGAGCAGTGGGGTGGTGGTGATTGTGACCCAGGACTCAGTTGCAGGGCACTTAATAAGATGTGCTGTGTTGTCCTACAGCCTCCAAGCCAAGCCAGCATGGGGATTCCACAGGTCTGGGTATGGGCAGTGGGCTGAAGGGCCTGGGACATCCCTGCGACAGGGTTCAGCCTGGCCAGCAGTTCAGGCCTGGGGTAGGGGTCAGGATTGGCTCTGCCTCCCAAGCTGAGTTCTCAGAAGGGGCTGCAGGACCATCAAGCACACCCCCAGCCCACATTTACAGGTGTGGAAACAGGCCATTTGCTGGGCGGCACTCTTTGCTCACATCTGCTTTCCTATTCACTTGTCACTTTGTGTTGGGATAGGGGTGCTTCTCCACATAGGGTCAAGAGCTGGACCCATTTCCTCCACTTTGAGTCTTTGTTGCATTTTTTTCTGCCTTTGAGCATGTTGTTCATCAGAAGCCACATCCCTGTTTCCTAGCATCTTTTTAAGTTTATTTTTAAATTTACGCACAGTAAAATTCACCGTTAGGTTTGTTTTATAAAACAGCGTGGACATCAGAGTAATGTCTGCCTTCATTCCGTGATCTGGTTCAGAGGTGAAGCTTCCTGAACTCTCCAAGCAAATCCATGCAGAACAATGCAAATGAGGATTAGGGCTGAGGGTTTGTGGGCCTCCCAGCCCTGAGGCAGGAGGGCAGAGGCCAGTTGGTCTTTGCAAGGATGGGCATCTTTAAGAAAGGCAGCCTGGCTCCTCTGGGACCCTTCCTCAACCCTTCCCTGGGGCCTGGGAACCCTGACTATCTGGTGGCCTTGGCCAAGTGACTCTACCTGGTCCAAACCTGGTACTCAGGTCTAGCTCAGAGCAAGTAGGACGAGACACGTCAGACAAGAACCTGTGGATGAGCCACGGAGACTGTTCTTATCTGAACACAGGCTTGTTAACCTGTTGCTCTCACAGGGCTGGGTGGCAGGGAAATGTGCCTTGAGCTGGGAGTGTGAGTCTGGGTGGGTAGCAGGAAGTAGTACCTCTCAGGTATTTTGAGACAGAGAAAGGTCAAAGGTCAGAGACCATGTTTATCCACTGTAGCCTGCTGAATAAAAACTGTGTTTGACACTTTAAGCAAATTTAGCAAAGAACTGATGGTGCATCATCTATCTGGGACAGCAGGCATGAGTGCCCACAGAACCCAGCAGCCAAGCGGCAAGACTGTGGCAGGACTCTGCTAGCTTGGGATTGGCCTAACACTGTCTGGTCCAGCCATGGCATGTGCACCCTCACAGCACCAGCAGCAGTCTGGGGTGGGGTGCACCTGTCCCTCACTCCCACTACAGCCACCACAGGCGCCATGATACCCCCAGTGCAGGATTTGTTCCCACCTGCCATCATCCCAGGGGCCACTGTGGGTGGGCCTTGGAGCTCTCTCCCCTGTCCACCTCCTTACTAAGTGCCTGTGGGCTGTCCCCCTCTCCCCCACCAACCTTGGCAACCAGAGATGGCTCCCATCCCTGGAATCTTGGTGGCCTGTGACTGGACGGGTGACATCCAGGACCCAGGACTGAGCCAGAGGGGGTGGGAAGACTGTCAGCTGGGTAGGATTAAGCCCTTGTCTTTGGTACCTGGTGCCCAAACCAGAGCTTCTGGTTGAGTCCTGGGAGGAGGCAGTAATGGGGCCAAAAAGGCAGTGCCTGCTCGCCTGTACCCCAAGTTGGTACAGAGCAGCTAGATGGCAAGGCAGCAGTTCTCAGAGTGTGTGGTGTCATCAGACTGACCTGGGCTCCGTCCAGCTCTTAGGGTCAGTAACTGCATGACTTTGGCAGGGTACCTGGTCACTTCAGACTGCAATGGCCTGTGTGGGCTGGAGATGGTGGCCTCTAGGTGCTGGGTGCAGATCGCCCAAGATGCTGACAATGTGTACCCCCACCCTCAAGGCCCTCTGCTCAAGAGAACTAGGCTGCTCCACCACTCTGCTCATCAAACTGAACTTAATATTTATTAAGTGCCAAGGGTCCAGGTGGGCGTTGGCCCCTGCAGCCCCCTCTGCCCCGGCCTGTGCTTCTTGGTTTCCCAGGAGCTAGAGTCCCCAACAGCAGGGGCCTGGGGGTGATGCCATCTTTGCTAGCAGCAGGCTCCTGGAGAGCAACGGCGGCGCGTGAAGCGGTCAACTGTCTGCAGTGTGGCACCAGGTCACTTAACATGCTCGGCAGCGTGCGAGGAACAGTAATACTTCTTGTGGGCGATGAAGGTGGACAGACTGCTGAACTTGATGTTGCACAGGCGGCAGTACCTGTGGTTGCCATTAGGCAAGGGGGCTGGCGTTCCTTTGCTGGGCGTCTGGACGCCCTTGTCCGAATGGGAAGGAGGTGTTGGCGGGGCCGTGGGCGGGCCGGGCCGCGGACTGCTGTCAGGAGGGCCAGCGGGTGGCTCCTGGCCGTTTAGGCCGTCGCGGGGGGCGGAAGGCGACGGAGTCCGGGCCTCCGCGCCTGGGCTGGGGCCAGTCAAGGGCTTGCCCAGCAGCAGGCCGTGCGCCAGGCGCAAGTGCTCGACGAGGTCTCCGCGAACCAAGCCGTTTAGGGGGCAGTAGGGGCACACAACTGCAGGGTCCTCGGGGGCGCACGGGCGGCGCGGCGCGGCGGGGCAAGAGAACTTCTTGTGTGCCAGGTAGGCCTCGAGGCTGTGGAAGCTCACGCGGCAGGCCGTGCACTCGTGGTAGTCGGCCAGGGCGGGCAGCGCGGGCGTGGGGCTGCTCAAGGGCGTGGTGGACGCCTGGCGCCGCGGCTTCTTACTCAGGTCGATAGGGCCCTCAGAGGGGTCCGGCCCGCTTCCACTTCCGCTTCCGGGCCGAGGAGACGGCGACGTGGGGGGCTCGGGGGCGTGGCCTGACGCTGGCGGGGCCTGTCCGGGCGGCTCGGGGGCGTGGCCCGGCGCCGGCAGGGCGGGGCCTGGCGCTGCGGGGGCGGGGCTGGCCGCCTGCAGCTCGTAGAGCTTGCGGCGCCTGCGGGTGCGCACGGGCGGCGGTGCGGGCGCCTGGGTCCCGGAGGTTCCCAGGGGCGCAGCCGAAGCGGGCCGGCGCGGTGGCGGGTCGTGGCGGGAAGCGCAATAGTAGCGCTTGTGCACCGTGTAGGTCTCGTGGCGGCTGAAGCGGATGTTGCAGGCCTCGCACAGCGTCCGGCGGGGATCGTCTTCGTCGTCAGCCCCGCTGCCCGGGCTCGGGCTTCCTTCACTGCCCCGGCTGCCCGTCTCGGCCTCGGGAGTGGCCGCGTCCCCTGTCTGGTCCTCGCGCACCCCAGGGCCTGGCGACGAGCTTGGCGCGTCGGGCTCAGCTGGCGGCGGGGGAGGGGGCGCGCGGGCGGGAGCGGGTAGCACCTTGGGCCTGCGGGCGGGGGGCGGGTCGTCCGGGGCGCGGCGGCCTGAGCAGTAGAGGCGCTTGTGCACGTAGAAGTTGCTGACATTGTTAAAGGTGATGTCGCACTCGAAGCATGTGGCACCCTTGGGGGCCCCCGCAAGTAGGCCAGCCGGCACCCCTGCGCCCGCGCTCACTCCCGCCTGCAGCCGGCTGTGCACCAGCTCGGACATCTTGGCCAGGATCTCCGAGGCAGGGGGCGCAGCGGGAAACTGAGGCAGGAAGAGCGCACCCGGCCCCGGGCTGGAACCTGGCGTGGGGCTGGGCGGTTCGGCCTTGACCCGGGCGGGCGTGGGGCTGGAAGGTGAGGGCGTCCGCGATGAAGGAGCTGGTGGGGGCCCTGGCTCCACCTCAGGCTCCTCAGCCACCTCCACCTTGATACTTCTGAGCGCAGCCGGCGGGTCGCCGCTGCCATTTTGGGGGGCTGCTCTGGCCTCTCCGTTGGTGGCGTCGGCCAGCGCTTTCCTGTCCAGTCCTGGTGATGGGGTGGGTGCCAGGTCAGCAGAAGCCAGGGGGCCGTGCAGGGCTGTGTGCTGCTGGAAGCCGGCCAGACTGTCTGCAGGGAGACCCCAAGGGCCACACTTCAGGGCTGGAGCAGGAGGATCTGCCTGGGCCAGACCTGAGGAGGGGGCAGGGAGGGAAGGGAGAGGTGGGCTGGGCAGAAGTGGTAGAGGGCCAAGGCTGAATTGATCCCCAGCCTCTCATACACCAGCCCCCTCCCTAGTCCCCGGGTGGGGCTCACCTGGGGAGTGCTTGGCCACAGGGTGCCCAGCCCCTGGTGAATAGATCTCAGCCTTGGAGCCCGGCTGGCAGACCATGTGGTTGGTCACCAGGTGGCTGTAGAGGATGTCCCTCGTGGTGGAGATGAAGCCACAGCTATGGCAGACACCTGCAGATGGGCTTTGGTATCAGGGCCCTGGGGTGGGCTCCACAGACACCCCTGACCCACCCCCTGTCCCTTTCCTGGCCGGCCTACCGCTCAGCGTGTCGGTGTGCACCTTGAGGTGTCGCTCACAGTTAGCCTTGGTGGTGAAGGCTGACAGGCAGATGAGACACACGAAGGGGCGCTCGCCTGGAACACAGGGCCCAGTGAGGGGCCATGACATGGGCCACGTGTGGAGGGCTCCTCAAGCCTCCCAGGACCCTGGCCGGGGCCCAGTCCCGAGCTGTTCAACCTAACAGCCTAGGTGGACTTCATGCCCTGGGAGCTGTGGGAAGCTGTGTGGTGTGGTGGGAGTACCACATAGGTATATCTGTGGCTTGGGCAGCATGCACATGCTATCATTGAGCAGGCGGGGGCCTGGGGGGCATAGGGCCTCACCACTGTGGCTGCGCATGTGGATCTCCAGGGAGCTGGCGCTGGGGCAGCTTTTGCGGCACTGGGGGAAGGGGCAGATACGCTCGTTGGGGTATGGCTCTTTAGGTTTCTCATCAGTGGTGGCTGTGGTAGGGGAGCCGGCACTCTGGCGGCTGGCGCAGTAGTACAGGAGGTGGGCTTGCAGGTTCCGCTCGCTGCGATACCAAATGCCGCAGTCCTTGCAGGGGAAGACGTCTTCTGTGGGGGATAAGAGGTGGGTGAAGCCTGAGGGGACACTGGCAGCAGGGGGGGTCTGCCTGCAGCACAGGCCAAGGCAGTGAACTCTACAAAGTGGGGCTCTGCCCTGGCTGCCCCCAGCATCCTGCTCTGAGCAGTGAGGTTTGTGACCTGCCATACCTCCTCCATCATGGCTGCCCCTTCTCATCTCTCTTTACAACCTGGGGTGCCCACTCTCTGAATCCCCAGGATGGCCTCCATGCTGCTTCCCAGCAGTGAGCCCCATAAAGACATGATTTAGTCTCATGGGAGAAGCATGGGCATGCTAGTGGATACCTACGAGTGACATGCATGTCTGGGAGGTGGTTGTGTCAGTTACGTGGTAGGGTGACCATGTACAGGTGAAGGTGGGCAAGTGTGTGCAGCTACATGTATGCCAAAGACGGAGCCATGAGGGATCACGTGGACCTGTGTGCTTGGGGACGAAACAGGTGTGTGTGTGCACACATGAACAGGTGTGTGAATAGCCACATGCACAGGGACCCTGTGCAGGAATCCTCAAGCACTCGAGCATGAGGATGAGAGTTGAACATGGCTGTGGCGGGTAGGGATTGACGCCAGGTGCTGCGAAGAAGAGCCCTTCCTGTCCCCCCATTCACCTCCCTACACCTGGATAAGTTCCATGTCAGGTATTGACTAAATAAATGGTCACATTGCTGAATCCACCAAATTTACCCCAAATGGGCTGCCTCTAATTTTCCAGTTCATAGGAGTTTCGGATCGCAGGGGTGATTTTGCCAGCAGGTAAGGATTTCTCTGACGGGTACTTCATCAGTTCTCTGTATCTTTATAGCGGAATTTAAAGGAATATTCTGTTAGGCTCTGCCTCTGCTCTGGGGCTAGCTGCCCCTTGGCTATAGATGGCTAGGGGAAGGCTTATTCTGTACCTTGACCCTGAAGTAGAAGGAGGGGCCCTGGGGTTCCTTAGTTGGCTTTTAGGCTGTGAAATTTATAGACTGATGTCCAATCTGGTTTCTACTTCTGCAATTAAGATGCGTTTCTTAGCTCTGTTTCTCCAGTGTTTGTCCTGGGTCCATAGTTATTGCAGAGGTGCTCCTCGTCACCCTGGAGGCTGCCAGGTTTCCCATTGTTTGCACTTCTTTTAAGGAATTTAAGTACCTATCTGTCTGGGTGAGGTGGCCACCCCTTGTGTCTCTGTCCTTGCAGTTTTTCTGGTGATTTTTTCTGGCTCTTTTTCCTTCCTATTGTGTCATTTTTCTCCACTTTTCAAGTTCCCTTTCATTTGGGGGCCTCCAGGCAGCTGTTCTCTAGCAGCTGAGGCTTTGAGCTGGGATGGGGAGTGGGGGCTGAGGCCACCAGTGGGTTTTTGTATCTGCAAGGTCTGTGCTGCTGGTTGCAGCATCAAGACAGGGACCAGGGCCTCAGAGTATTCAAGTCCTGGACATCAACCCAGGGATGACCACGGGTCAATTCCTGGATGAATGAAGCCCAGATAACCTTCACAGACACCTGGAGGCTGGTATTACCATTATCCTCACTTCGCAGGTGAGAAAACTGAGTGAGGCCCAGAGTAGTGGAGTTTTCAAGAATTAGACTGGCCAGGTCTGATGGCTGCTGGTGGTTGAGTTCTGAAGGCCCTTCTGGACCACTAGAGGGAGAGGTCCATATAAAGGGATGGGGCAGGGTTTGGAGGTTTAAAAAAGATGGCTTCTCAAATGAAATGCTCCGGAGACACTGCTGCTTGAGGGTTAGGCACTCACACCAAAGCCTGGGGCCCCGAGAGGAGGAAACAGGCCCAGAGGGGCTGGGCAGCAATTACTTCTCTGCCCTTAGCAGCCTGTCCCCCCAACTCTAGTGTCTGCATGTCCTGTCTCTCCTTGGGGTTCACATCCTGCCCCAGAACTCCCCAGGGGCCTGTTGGGCTCTGACAGAGCCCTGAGCCCCAGCTGTCCGGGGATGAGGATGCTCAGAGGGGCTCTCCTCCCCAACTCCCCCGCCAGTGATGGTGCCAACTGACATCTACCCAGACAGCCACATCAAAGCCCCCGGCCTCGTGCTTGCTGCCTTGTCACCAGGCCTGACTGCAGCTGGCAGGTCCCTGGGAGCTCCGATGTCCTGTCTGGCTCAGCCTCAGCTGCCTCCACCTGCTTCAAGCTGTCATCACCTCAGACTTGCTCAGAAGGGGTCACTTTTCTTCCAATTTTGCAAACCCACAGTTGCCACCCAGCAGTCAAGGTAATTTTAAAACCAAATTGGATCCTACCCTTTGCTGCTTCAGGCCTCTAATGAGGCCTCGTTGCCCTGAGAAGAAATCCCGTCCTTGCCCCTGCATGCTTGCTGCACCACCAGGCTCCAGCCACAGTGACCACCTCCTGGGCGTGGCCCCATGGGCCACTGCCCTGCTGCTCTTACCTGGTGTGCAGGTCACTGCCTGACTGTTACCTCACCTGAGTGGCTTTTCTGAGCACCCCAATTAAAGTAGCCCTGCCTCTGTCTGATCACACTGCTGCTTTTCATTCTTTGTGGGGTATATTCTCTCCTGCATCTGGCGCTGCCACCTCCAAGTGAGGCCAGCTCTCTGGAGTGGTGGTGCCCTCAGGCGGGCCAGTACCCCACCTCCCTGACCCTGGTGCCTCCACTGCTTAGATCAGTGTGGATGTTAAATGAGCATTTGTGGACGGAATGATTCCTATTTAATTCTCACAATGACTCTCTGAGGTTTAGTGTGTCCTGGGAGAAGTGAGGGACAGACAGCTTCCTAGTCCAGGTGTTCTCAGCAGGTGCCTTTGCCCCAGGGCACACTTGGACAGTCACAACTGAGAGGTGGGGGTGGTACCAACATCTAGTGGGCAGGGCCAGGGGCACTCCACATCCCTGGGTATGCATGTCCGCTGAAGCTGAGAAACCAAGAAACCTGCTCTGCTCCAAAGGGGGAGGCAGGGGCTCAGGCTTGTGCTTGCTTGTGCGAGACCTGGGTCCCAGGGAACCGGCTGCCTCTGTGCCCCAGCTAGGCTCAAGCTGCTGCCCTGCCTCCCTGCGGCCTGCTCAGGGCTGTCCCGTTAACATATGTGAGCAAACCACTTGGCTCTCTCATGCGTTGGGTATAGCCTGGAGCCCTCTCCCCCAGCTCCTCTCCAGGGCCCCTGCTTTCAATCTCATGCACATGCCCACTGTGGCATACTTCCTCTGCTCGGATCCCAGTGGCAGCCCTGTTCCCCGGGACTGTGCTGTCCCTGCCACGTAGCTGGGTTAGCTCAAGGTTGTACTTACTGTTGATGACTGCCGTGGCCAGGATGGATGCCATGCCAGCCTGCTGGGGCAGGAGCTGGATGTCGGTGCATGAGGGTGCCAGGCACTCGGGCTCCGCTGGCTCCTCCTTCACAGGGTGGCTGGGGGTGCTGTGGGGCTCCGCTGAGAGAAGCACGCTCAACAGTCCACCCGCCGGCACCGGCTTGGTGAGCCTACACCAGAGGGCTTCATCTGCAGGGGTAAGGGCACCTGTGATGGGAGGGCCAGCTGCCCTGGGCCCACCACTACTGCCCCGCAAAGACTCCCCTCACCTTATCCTTCTGAACCCCTCATCTTAAGAGACCAAGGGTTTGAAGCCCCAAGGTGAGGGATGGAACCAAGGCCATGGTCAGGGAGTGGCCATGCTGGGCCACAGATGTGGCTGGCTGGGTTCAACAACAGGCCACCCTGCCTCCCTGGGGCAGCTGGATGGTCCCCCAGGCATGCCTGTGCCTTTGGCCTCCCTGCCTTGAGCTCATGGAGTGGGAGGGCTCCTGGGGTGGCCAGTGCAGCAGCTCCATTTTCCAGGAGAGGGGTGGCATGTGGGACAGGTGGCAGAGAGCCTCGGGAGGGCCTAGTAGCTGCTGGGCCAGGCCCTAGATGGGCTTCCCTGCTCCATTCAACTCTGCTGGTGCACTGTTCGCTTGGTGGCCTGCAGGGGGCAGCCTTGGCCAACAGGACCCCAGCGAGCTGCCCGACCATCTACCTCTAGTGTCCAGCACAAGGCCACCTTCTTAGCTGCAAGGACCCTTGTCCTGCCTGTCAAGGAGACACAAGGAGCCGGAGTCTTGCTGGTCAGACTAGCAGAAGGGGGGTGCCAGGTAATGCTAACAGGTCCAGGGGGTGCCAGGCAGTGCTAACCTGTCTGGGTGTACAAACGCACAGCTGACTAAACTGCCAGCACCGGCCCTCTAGTGCCTTCCAGATGCTCTCTGGATCCTTAGAGTGCCCCTTGGTGAGCAGGAGAGGCCGGGGCTCTTTCCCACCTTAGGAAGGGGAAACAGGCACATGGGAGAAAGTGCTGGCCCATGTGCACAGGGTCAAGGGCAGGGTAGGATGGAAAGCATAAGTCCCCAGATGCTGAGCCCAGAACCCATTCTGCCCCCTTGCCACACCCCCAGCAACCTCCAGATGGGTAGGGACTGGGCTGAGGAGCTGGTTACAGGGCCACTGCTTGCCCCAGTGGCCTTTGGCTCTTTCTGGAAGAGAACCACTGTCAGGATGGAGCTTTGCCTTTGCTGGGGTATTCGGCTGAATGTGCTGTCTTAGGAGGTGGCGATGAGGGTGACATCCCAGAACATTCTAGCAAAGTGGAGCCCCCTTGCAGGAGAATGAGATGGGTTTCCTGTGGTCAGTGGACACATAGCCCATTCAGGTGACCATATGACGAATAGCCTTCACTTAGAAGTTGTCATGCGTCTGTCCCATCCTTCTCTGGGATCCAAGCCTCCTTGTCTCTAATGGGAGTGTGTGTGTTGGGGGGGTCCCCATCACCCTGACACTATGACCTTCACACACTGGGACGGCCGTGCTACACTTTTCTCAGGAATAAGACCACCCAGGACAGGCAGGGCTGTGGTGATGGAGACAGAAGCTCATGCGTCTGTGTGGCCTGAACTCTAAGTTGAGAAAGTGAGGGGGGCGAGCACCCCTATCCTGCTCTCCCTCCTCTGACCCAGGCCCTCCCTCCTGGGTCCCTCCTTCTGGAAAGTACACAGAGGGGGGAGGGACATAGGAAGACTAGGGCAGAAGCTCTTGTGCCATGAACCCCTGTGCTTAGCCAAACTTTCCTCAATCTCACACAGAAATGGAGGCCCCACAGCCAGGTCTGGACACGGCTCCCCTGAATGTTCCTGAGTGGTCAGACTGCACAGGCCCTGGACCCGTCGGCACTGTAGCTGGGCCTGCTGGCCTCTCTGGCCTGAGTTCCTCCACTGCCCTGGTGGTCTCCCAGAGGTCCTGAGGGTGGTCCTGGTTTACTGAGATGCCAAAGCCCCACCCCAGGACTGATGTGTGGCGCCAGACAGGCATTAATCGGGGTGCTGGGGGTGCGGTGGCTAGCCACTCAGCCTGGCTCAGAGTAGGTTGGTTTCCCTTTAAGGCTGGCCCAGGGAGAGCCAAAGGACCTCCACCTTCCGGAAGGCTGAGAGGGAAACGCCAGATACCAACCCTTCCTGTGGATCTCCGCATTGGCCTCAGCCTCTGTCAGGGCCTGGGGCAGCGTCCTCAGCCAGCAGGCCTCATCCTCCAGTACCAGGTTCAGGACCGGGCTCTGGGGAACAGAAACAGGAGCATTAGCAAGGACAGAATGGGAAGAACCCAGCCAGAAGTTCCCCATGGGGCAGGTTGGGGGGGGGGGGGATTCCTGAGAGACTGCCTAGTGGCTGGGTCAGGCTATGGGCCTGCTACTTATCCAGTGCTATGCAGTGACACCTTTCAGGGGTCAGGTGCTGGGCTTTCTTGGAAACTGATGCCCAGAGATGCCAAGCAACTTATCCAAGGTCACACAGCCAGCCAGTGGCAGAGGGTATTTGCACCCGACCTGTGTTCTCTCCTTACCATCTCCTCCATCCTGGCAGGCTGCTGGGTGCTATGGCACATAGTACAGGGTACATGGGGCTGCACCAGGCGTAGGCTCCTCCCACGTGGTCCCCTAAAATGAGTTCTGTGGGCCGAGGTCAAGATTGGCCCTAAACAGATAGCATCTCAGAGAGGGGCTTTCATGTCTTCTCTGACAGTGGGGCTCTCTTCCTGCTAAGCCATGTGGCAGGCCCACCTTTGCCCCTACCATCTTGGGGCTAGGACATGACAGATACTCCTAGAACACCTGCCTGGGCCCAGCAGCTCGCTGAGGTCCCTGGGCAGCACGATGTCTCCACGCTGAGGCTGACCCAGCATCTGGCCCCATCCATATGGCTGCCAGAGACCAGAGCCTTGCGTACCCAGCCTTGCTGCCAGCCTGCAGAGCAGGCAGTGTCCTCCCATCTCACAGGTGAGGAAACTGAGGCATGGGGAGGGGAGGAGGTTGAGCCAGCACCTGGCACAGCCATGAGCTCCCTCCCCAGCTGGGCCTGCCAGCTGGCCTTTGCAGCGCCCGGAAGGAAAGAGCAAAGCTGCTCTGGGTTAGGCCTGCAGGGCTGTTGCTGGCTGGGCCTTGGAGGGGGGTGGCCTGATTTCCGGCCACCCTGCAGAACACAGGAAACACACGTCCCCTGTCCCGATGCAGCCTGGTGCTAAGAGATGGCAGTGTTGGTGGTGGAGTGCCTGCAGCCCCACTCTGGCCTGGCCCCTGGTCAGATGTCTCAGGACATGGTGCAGGATCCATGGCAGGCAGGGCAGAACCCTAGCCCTCTCTGACTGAGATTGGGGTGACCACTGCCACCCCTCAGGCTTCAGCCTCACCATTGGACCCTGGTTCTGGGCTCCTCTGCCTGGTGTCCCATATGGAAAGGTACGGTGCATGTCAACATTTGAGTATTTTTATTGTATGCAAATATATGCCTTTCACTTAGAAACTTTGTGCATCAGGACCTTCAAATAAAGAACCAGTGTCACTTACTGTCACCTGGGAATGCTACCACCTTGACAGGAGTGATTTTGTACAGCCTAGGGGTGCGTGTGACAGTTGGCGGGGATGCTGCCATGGTAGGGTGGCCAGGGCAGGTGACATGGGGCATCCTCTGACGGGCGCTGGATGCCTCCCTGCCAGGTCTGAGCCCACAGCACTCTCCTGGGCTTTGTTTGTGGTGACCACAGGGGCTCCAGGGCTGGGCACTGGGGTCCAGTCCAGGCCTGACTTCCCCCACTGTGAGCTTGGGCAGGGTGGTGCCTCTCAACAGCCCCTCTGACCACCTCTGCATCTTGTCCCCATCCCGGGGCAGACCTGGGGTCCCAGTGCGATCGGGCCAGTGTGCTGGGCGTGCTCAGTAACAGTCCCGGCCAGGCGGGGGCACCCTGGCTAAGTCAGGTGAGCAGAGAATAGCTGTCCAGTGGGTGGAGGAGAGCCCTGCTGTCCCACCACCATGAAGCCCTCCTGGGGCCCTGGCATGTCTCTGCAAATGGGTGATGCCCCACATGCTCGGACCTTCAGCCCAAGCCCACAGGCTTACTCTCGGACCCATCCTGGCCCTGCCACCTGTCACGCCCATGGCTCTGTGCCTCAGTTTCCCCCAGGGAATTGAGAAGAAGCAATCTGTGTGAAGCCTTCCTCTGGAACAGCGCCCACTTGATGCATGACCAGCACGTGACAGATGAGTACCCGCAACACCCTTGCTTTCACATTCCCTTTGGCCAGCAGGACGTACCAGGCAGGGGCTGTGCCTTTGGGCCCAGGAGGCTGGCATTACTGGGGCATCGGGCCAGCAATCACCAAATGTCAACTTGGGGTGGGGATCTCCATCAAGGAGCCTGCTTCAGAGCAGGCTGTTTTTAATAGACACTGGGGCTTCTGACACTGCAGAGCAGGGCACGGGTGCTGGGTGCCAGCTGGGAGGTCTGTGGAGGCCACAGCGGGGGACAGGTCTACAGGTCTGGGGCAAAGTGGACCGGGCAGGGCTGGCACAGTGGTGGGTGAACCAGCAGGGCCAGCAGCGAGGTGGAGGCTGGCCTCTCCGAGTCTCTAATGAATATTAATGAGTGGAGGAGGGTAAAAAAAATTAATCTGCCTGATCCTCTGATGGGTGCTGCGGTAACGATATGAAATCTAATTATTCGTCCCAATATTTCTAAACCCTCAAACTGAGACTGACAGCCTCCCGGTCGGTTTAATGCTTATCACTCTCAGGAGCGCGTGTTCGCAGCATGATAAAAACCCCTGTGCCCAGCTTTGCTGACACTGCAGAACCCCTAATTTTCCATGTATGTTCCAAGCAGATGGAAGGCGGTGGTGGTATGTCCCTGGCCAGCTCTGTGCCTTGTGCCCAGAGCAGTCCATCTCTGTGTCCCAATGGGTACTGAGCACCCAAGCTTGGTGACTACCCTGGCGGGGTTGGGTGATGACCCCTGTTTGTGAGGGCAGGAGAGGAAGGAGGGGGTGCAGGGGCCTGGAGGGGGCTTCCTTCCTGCACCCTGCACCTGACTCCCAGGAGATCCAGGGCTTGATCACTGGCCTTCACCCTCACATTCCCTCAGCCCTTAACACTTGGGGGGACTGGCACCCCACTCAAATGGAGAAGGCTAGACATGGGTGGGGTATATGCTGGCTGAATGGCAGCACATTCCTGCACTTGGTCCCTAGGTGTGCAGGGGCCACCACCCCATGGCTGCTGGGGAGCAGAGCACAGACCCACCCAGCGTGCCCCTACCCCTGAAGCAGCCTTGGCCCTGTACCAGGCAGTTGGATCTCCAGTGTCTGCAGGGCTATAGCCCGGAGGCCACCTCCCTGCCCCCAAGAGCATGCTGAACCCTGAGGGCTGAGGACACTGGGTGAGGGGCAGATTTCAGTCTCTGTTTCTCCTGTGGAGGGACTGGCACAACACAGGGCTGTCCCATTCATTACTTATTTTCTTTTTTCCCTACTATTTTCTCCCTAATTCTGAGCAGCCCGGGAACAGAAGCTCTTTTCTCTGATGGTGAAGGTTCCAGCCAGGGCAGACTGCCTTCTTGGCCTGCCCTGCCCATGGGCAGCAGGGGGCAAGCCTGGTGGGGGCTATTCATAGCCCCCCGCCCCCTGTCCTTCTGCCAAAACTAGCAGAGTCGTGTGTGCCGCCAGCCGCCTTCCTTCCATGGATGCCCCCAGGCTCGGTGCCTGGTCTGGGTCCAGCTTGCCCTGGACTGGCTGTGTCGGTCAGCGAGAAGCCCCGCCTGCCCCTCTTGCGGCCCCTCTGGGGTTGCCCTGTCCCTCCCTCCTGGCTCCAGGCTGGCCCCACCCAGCCCCAGGATAACGGGCGGCCACTTTAAATTCTCTGGGTGCATCTGAGAACCCTCCTTGTTTCCCCAACAAAGAGGTCAGTGTCTGGATTCTGTGCCCACCGATAACCATCAGAAACCCTATCTCCGCCGCATCCGCTGTGACAACTTTATCTGAGGCTGTTCCCAAACCTTGCGGTGCTTCTCATGAAGTGGAGTTGAGGGGAGGTGGGGGCCCTATTCTGGGGGAGGGGAGCCCAGCATAGGGGGCAGACAGACCAGCGCAGGGGCCTCCCCGGCCTCCCCTAGGTCACCGTGGGCAGGTTTATGGGAGAACTGGGCTGGGTCAGGCCAGGGTGGGCTGACTGGGCCCCCCTCTGTCCTTCAGCCCATTCTGAGAAGCTTTGCCCATGTTCCCGGTCACCTCAATGGAGGCAACAGCTTTTCAGTCCTGTAGCCCCTCTTGTGAATAACCCATTTCACAGGAGAGGTGACTGAGGTCCACAGAGGTGAATGGCACTCAAGGCCACGGGAGGCAGCTGCGTGCACACAGGACTAGAATCCAGGTCTGCATGATCTCTACTGCATCCTGGCAGCCTCCTCTCTCTTATTCTGCAAACAGTCCTCGAGGGCTGCTTTGCGCCTGGTGCTGGGGCACTGTGTACGGAACATGCAGTCCCTGATGTCTTAGTGTGGACGCTGGAATGAAGAGGTCAGCAAGAAACAAGCCATGGAGGCTGGTGGGGAACATGCTGGAGGAACAGGGACAAGCTGAGAAAGGCTGAGGCCTGGTGGGAGCAGGGGCAGAGATGAGCTGCTGTAACCAGGGCCGTGGGGGGAGGCCTGGAGGGGTGAGGAGGGAAGCTGTGTGGACATCAGTGGGAGGGGACATCAAGAAGGAGGGGACAGCAGAAGAGGGGACAATGGGAGAGGAAACAGGAGGAGGAGGGGATGGCAGGGGGGACAGCCATGTGGCCCCTAGCCATTTTCTTAGGTTTAGGGAGGGAGCCAGCCACTGGGTGGCCAGGGCTGAGGAGGCAAGACCACCAGCCCTCAGCATAGGTCTTCCCGGTGTGTGTGGTGGGAGGGGTCCTGAGTCCCTCAGACCAGTTGAGTCTGGAGGCCAGACTCTGTAGTCAGAGCTCCGTCATGCCCACAGCACCGTCCATACCCCATTGCACTTTCCCTGCTCTTGCAACTGCAGGTAGGAAAACTGAGGCACAGACAGGAAGCATGCCAGGGACCCAGAAAGGCCAGCAGCAGGTCTCCCATCTGGGTTTGGCCCCAGAAGGGCACCCCATGCTGTGCTCTCCCCCACCTTGGTGCTTCAGCCTAGCCCAGTCCTGACCACCCCCCCAGGGGCTGCACCAGGCAGGGCCAGGGCCCACCTGGCCAGGCCCCAGCTCTGGGGTGGGCTGAATGAGGTCCTCAGAGATATGTCCACCTCAGAGCCTGAATGTGACCTTGTTTGGAAAAAGGGTCCTTGCAGATATGATTACATTAAGGATAACCCAGATGAGTGATAATCCAGGTGGGTCCTAAAGCCAATGACAAGTGTCCTTAGGAGAGAACAGCAGGTAGAAGTAGGATGGATACATCTCCAAGCCAAGGAACGCCAAGGATCACCAGCAGCCGCCAGAATCTGGAGAGCAAGCTGCAACACATTCTCCCCCAGACACCCTAAAGAAACCGGCCCTGGGGACACCTGGCCTCAGAACTGGGACAGAATACAATCCTGATTAAGACACCCAGGTTGCCGTACTTTGTTACAGCAGCCACAGGAAACTTACATTCTGGGACCTTTCTGAGCCTCAGTTTCCCCATCTGTACAATAGGGTGATCGGAACAGCGGCCTCCTGGCCAAGGTGGGTCAACAGTGTCTGGAAAGCTCTAGCAACGGGCCTGCTGGGAATGACCGCTGTGGTCCTAGTAACCTCCTATTAGCACCCCAAGCTCTGAGCCAGGCTACACCCCAGTAATGTGGGAGGGGGATGGAAGCACAGTCTCAGGGCATTTCCAGTGGGGTCCCGTGGTGCTGTTGGGTCCACTGGGTGGAGGACAATGGGCTGGGATGGTAGGAAGAGGCTCCTGGGAGCACCAGGGGCTGGTAAGTACGGAGGTCCCACTGGGACAGGAGCATGGGCAGGAATGGCTGGCAGGCCAGCGCCAGTGCTATTCTGCTATGCCTACACCTGGGTAGCAACTGCCTGCTGTCAGGGTGTGTCCACAACCACGGCTGGACAGCTGCAACAGCAGCAGGATGCCCCCTTGCCCCTAATGCGTGGGGAAAAAGCCCCCCTGGCGTGGACCGCCTGGAAGCATGTCAGCAGGTGAGCAAAGCAGGATGCAGGGCAACATGCAGTGCATCCCTATCTGAACAAAGAAAGAACTCGCTGCAGCCAACACCTGGGTGAGATGTCCCGGAAGTCACAGGGAAAGCAGTATAGTGACGGGAGGGTGGGTGGGGTATCTTCCCTGTGTATCCCTATGTCCCTTATGAACTTACAACCCATAACTAACATGTAAATGAGAATCAGAGAGGGACATCACTAGGCGTGCACCTGGGCATCCTGCCTCCATCCCCAACCAGTCCCTGTCCAAGAGGCCCCTGGCACTGCCCTGACAGTGACTCCTGACACCATCTTGGGGGGCTTCCTCTATGGAGGGCCACTCAGAGCCTGTGGTGCCTCCAAGGGCCCCAGTGCCCTCTCCCTCTGGTTAAGAACCAAAGAGGCCTACCCAAGGGACCCTCCACACCAAACTTGTCCCATCCACGGCCCATGGCCACATGCGGCCCAGCATGGCTTTAAATGCAGCCCAACACAAATTCGTAAACTTCCTTAAAACCTTCTGAGTTCTTTTTGTTTTATTTATTTTTTTAGCTCATCAGCTATCGTTAGTATATTATATGTGTAGCCCAAGACAATTCTTCTAATGTGGCTGAGGGAAGCCAAAAGGTTGGACACCCCTGCTCTATACTGATCCCTGAGCAATGACCTCCTTGGGGCCACACTGTACATAAGTCAGGCCCCAGGGGGTCTTATTGCAACCTCTCAGGCAGGGTCTTTCCTCACTAAACCTGCTGCCCTGCATGGTAGCCATGTGGCCCCTCCCAGGTCTCACTGATGTCACGATGGCTTTATGGCTAAAGTGGGTGAGCCCTGAGGGTACAAATGGGCAGATGGGCCAAGCCAAGGGTAAAAGAGCTTGTTTGTTCATTTATTCACTCATTTGCTTATTTGTTCATTCATCCATCCACCATTCATTTATTCACGCATCCATCTATCCATTAATCCATCCATCCATCTACCACCCACATATTGGCTACTTATCTACCATCCACATTTGTCCATCCATCCATCTGTCCATCCTGAACATTTCTTTTGTATGTGACCACAAATTCAGAGCCCCTTGGGTCTCCAAGCCCTGGTTTACAACAGTGGAAGCCACTACTGGATCAGGAAGGGATCAAAGGTCACACAGCAGGTTGATGCTGGAACCAACTCTCAACCCCCCGCCAGGCTCTGTGACCTCTAGTCCTTCCTAGGGCTCCCATCCCCAACATCCAGCCATCCTGCCCCTGCTCCAGCCGGTGCCCCTTCCCTCCTCCCTCTCCAAAGAGAGAAGACACACCTCCTGGCGGCTGATAGGACAATACGGGGCAGGAGATGCGGTGGGGGAGTGAACTGGGCCCCATCAGCTGAGCTCGATAAGGGGGCCCGCTGAAATGCTAGCAAAAATATTTAGACAATAAATGAAGTATCAGAAAGGCACGCATATCTTTAAGAAATCAATCATCTTGTACGGTGTGTCTGGACACTTGGCGCCAAGGCAGAGATAGCGCCTGCTGGGTAGATAAGGGTTAATCAAGGATTTAATTCTGCAGGAGATAAAAGCTGCAGGGAAGAGCAGGCGAGGCTCCTTCCTCTCCGGGCTCCTCCGCAGGAGCCTCAAAGGCCGCTGGCTTCTCTGGCGCTGGCTCTCTTGCTCCCCTTGGACATTATCTCTCTGCCTGGAGAGGGTTTCCAGCCTTGTGCCAAGTCTCCCCAGGCTGACCTGTGCCCTAGGCCCAAAGAGGACAAAACCCCCAGAGGAACCTGCAGGCAGGAGGAGAAGTCTGGGGTGTGTATGTGTGGGGGGGGATACATGGCCGGGATCCTGGGGCTGGCTAGGGTGTCTCTGGCCCCTCTGCTGTGTCCTTATAGAGCCTGCAGGGGTCTTGGGGGTTGGGCCGACAGGGTTCCAATTCTCTCTGCTATTTGATCTGATGACTTTGGAAAGTCATTTAACCTCCTGAAGCCTCCCTTACCTCACTTGTAGAAGAGGGACAGCGGTCCCTGTCTCACAGGGTGGGAGGGAGGAGGAAAAGAGTGGCTATAAGGATTATCTCCAGGGAGGAGCAGAAGAAAGAGGTGCAGAAGCCACTCAGAACATGCCGAGTTCCCTAGTCCTCAGTCACCCTGCCTTTGCCCCATCACTGCTCATGGATTTTCTTGACACTTTCAGAATTCAGAGATGAGAGCCAAAGAGCTCCCAGCCCACCCACTCCTCCTTCCATTAACTGACCCCTAACAGCCAGCCTACTCTCTGAAGAGTCAACTGCCGCTTGAACGCCTCCAGTGACAGGAAGCTCACTGCCTCCGGAAACCGCTCTGAACACCAGAGCCTCCATCCCACAGCGGAGCCCAAACCAGGCTCTTTCCAGAGTCACAATCCATGCTGGAGTGTCCACCGTTTCCCCCTGTTTGGGGCCACAGGACACAAGGGTCGTCCCTGCTGCAAAGCTGCCAGCTCTGGTGCCTGCCGAACCCTGCCCTGTGGTAGGCACCAGGTGTGGTCACCTCGCCTTTAACTGTCCAGCCGCCCTGAGAGGCAGGCCAGCTTCCCCACAGACAAGCTGCAGCTCCTCTGCTGTGGGGGGCTAGAGGGTCTGCAGGCTTAGGCCTCAAGGACCCTGTAGGACTTCCCTGTTTCAAGCAGAATCTCAGAAAGGTCAGGGACCTGCCTGGGGACACACAGCAAAATAGCCACAAGGCAGGACACCCCAGGATCTCAATCCTGTGCCACAGAGGTGGTCCAGCCACAAAGGTGGACACCCTTTGTCCTGGGCCAGCCTCCCACCAACTTGCTGAGCAGTCTGGGCAATTGCCTGCCTCTCTGATTCTGGGTGCTCAGCTATGACAGGCAGTGTGGGTGGCCCGGGGCCCTCAGCAGGGTTGCACATTTGGACCCTGGGAAACTTCTCCAATCTCCTGAGGCTCATGTTCAAGCCCAGAGATTCTGATGCAGTGTGATCCATAGCCCAGGTTCTATCGCCCACGGGAGTGGGTGGGGGCCACAAGCACTGGTCCAAGGGTCTGCAGCTGGGGATTCTGCCTGTGACCCCCACAGTCCTTGGACTGCTGTAGGCAATGTTCCTGGGACCCTGACTTCTGCAACTGAGAAAGAGGGGCTCTAACTGTCAGGCTGGTAAGAGCTGTCAGGACAGCATTTGGCCTTCAGGTGCCGGTGTTAGGGGAGAGCCCCACCCATACAGCCCCACCACTGCCGGCTGACTACATGGAGGGTGATTAGAGGCCCATACCTGGGGCCTTGGGACCAGGAGACCCAGCACTGTGAGGCACACACCAGCCAGTGTGTACCCTGGATCAAGCCATACCTGAATGCTACATCAGGATTCAGAATGGGCCCAGGTCATGGCTATGCTTGGCCTCTAAGCAAGGGCTGTCAGGACTGGGAGGTGTTTCCTGAACATTCATCATACACAGGCCCCTCCCAGTTCCCATGCCATATGTTGTCTATTCTGTTGTCCCATGCTTACTCATTTCCCATAACTGATGCCCCAGCCACAAGCCAGGTCCAGACACACCACTTGGCTCCTTGCTGCTTCCTGCCATTGAATGCCTTTCTCCTCTGCCTTACCAACTTCTACTCATCCATTAAGGGCCCACTTAAAAAAATCTCCTTCAGGAAGCCTTTCCTGTGTCATACCAAGGTCCCAAAGGCCCCACATCACTTCCTCTAAGAAGGCCTCCCTGTGTCATCCAAAGTCACATAGGCCCCGTATCACCTCCTCCAGGAAGCCCTCTTTGTGCTCCCAGGCAGGTAACCCCTCTGTGCCCTCCTGATCCCAATACCCTCATCACCCATGGAATGGTGGGAGCGCCTGGGCTGGAATCGAATCCAGGCCTGACTTGGGAGGGTCAAAGGGGCCTGTGCACTGGGCCAGGCTGCTGCCCTGGCTGCTACCCTGCAGTCAGTGGGTGGGCTGGCTGTGGTTGGGGCTTCTTACCAGTTCTGTCTGTCTGGGGGACGAGGCTCTGCTTTGGATGCTCCCTTGGAATGGGCCCCAGGACAGGCCCTCAGCGAGGCTGTGTCGAGCCCGCACATACTTCTGCCCATCCTGCAGGAACTGCTCCAGCTCGTCTGCAGAGAGAGACATCAGAGGTATGAGGTATGTATGCTGTGATGACTGCCCAGCCCCACCGCCTGCCCAGGTCCAGCCCACCTCTGCAGCCTGGCCCCCTAGGAGCAGTCAGGATGCTGCAGGACAGAGGAGGGAGGAAGAAGGCCATGTGAAGACTGAGGCCGAGGTGGGGTGATGCAGCCAGGAGGGGGCAGGGCCTGTGGGCCCAGAAGCTGGGAGACAGGAAGGACCCTCCTCTGGAGCCTCAGAGCATGGCTCCGCTGACACCTGGGACTGGGACTTCTGGCTCCAGAACTGTGAGAGAATAGATTTCTGATGCTTTATGGCACCAAGGTTGTGCAAACTTGTCAAGACTGCCCTGGGAAACTCACACCTGCACGTGACCTGCTCCCCCACTGGACCTCCACATCCTCATTGGACAAGGGGATGGTGGTGGCTGTGTCCTCAGAAGGCAGCCCCTCCCCAGGTCACACACCCTCTGCCCAGGTAGGTTGGGACACCTTATGCCTCAGGTGCCATGCAAGCTGCCTGGGCTCATGGAGGCCTCACGTGGCCAGTCCTGGTCCCCAAGCGAGTGCTGCTGTGGCGGCCCCACTTCCTGGAGCCCCGATTGGGCAGGCTGTAACCTTAATGGGCCTGATTATCAGATAACTGCCGGCCTAATGGCAGAGATAATGTGTAAATATGCCAGGAGGCCCGACTAAAACGTTCTAACTGGGTCCTTGTCTTCCCCAGGGCAGATAAGATGGCAGGGGACCAGGGCGAGGCCGGGGAGGCCGGCGCCCCTTTATCAGCCCTGCAGAGAGGAGGGCAGAGGCTGGCTCTGTCGCTTCATGGCCTGTCCACGGGGGACTCGTCCTCTGCCAGCCCACCCAGGATGTGGGGGTCCCAGCCCACAGGCCATCCCTTCCCTGGCCCTTGCAGGGATTGGCACCGAGCGGCTGAGTGAGCATGGCCAGGCATGAGGGACAGGAGTGTAGCCTGACTGCACAAAGTCACCCGATCCTGCCCAAGCCACCCTATGAAGCCGGCCCTCTCCAGATGAGGAAACCAAGGCCCGAGGCCATGCAGTTGGCAGCTCGATGCCAGAATCCGAACCCAGGCCACCTGGCTGTAGATGCTGACCAGATTATGGTCCTCATGTCCTATGTACAGCTGGGTCTCTGGGTCTCTACCTGGCTGACCTTCAGAGGGTGTGTGTGTGTGTGTGTGTGTGTGTGTGTAACAGGGGAAGAAAAGGCTATCTAGAGATGAGCTTGCTGGGCACTCATTTGTCTATCCATGTATCTGTCTGTCCAGCCATCTGATGGGTCTGAGCTCTGCTTCTGAGGCTGGCAGAGAGCCCACCATGGACTGAGCCCATGTACCACCCACTCAGGGCAGTGGGACAAGGGGGAAACATCCAGAATCCTAAAGGAATAGCCTGCCCCCATCCTGACAACCAGACATGCACTAAGCCTCTGAAGAGGGTCACCCATGTGCCCCTCTGGGTGCTAGTTGTCTTGCTGGGGCCACAGACAGCACAGGGACAGTGGATATGACTCCCTCTGTTCACATATTTTTCTTTCCATGTACAGAACATTCGTGAAGGAGCTATTCTTGGCCTTGTCGGTCATGGAGTCCCCACAAGGAGACGCCTTTCATCTGAGGCCAGTGCCCACCTTCCCAAGGGAGGAGGAACTTGGAATTCAGCTCAATCTTCCCACATGTGGGCCAAGCCTGACCCAGACTCAGGGACACTGAGGGGGAGGGAAGAGCGGGGCAGTCCCAGACCTCCCAGTCTGTTCCTCCTTGTCACATTTATGGTGGGGGGTCTGTGGTCCATCTCCTGGAGCCCTGGCTCTGGCTTGCCCCCTGCCCTCGTACGAATAAAGGAAGGCATACAGCCAGTGGGCCCCCTACCCACCCATGCGTGTACCCACAGGCAAACGGCCGTGCTCCCTAATCGGAGCCCCACGGCCGGCGGGCCGAGCCTCCAGATAACAGCATGGTTGGTGTTTCCCATGGCAGCTGCTCCATCTCCTGGGTATCACTCACTGCCAGAGAAGGCTGGCTCTTGATAAAGGCAGCAGCCATTCTGTACCCAGGGGCAGAACCCACCATTCAGGGCTTGATGGGGCTGGTCAAAGCCTGGAGGCCAGGGAACTGAGGGACCTGGGTTAGGGATTGGCAATGGTCATGAGAAGCCATTTCCCTGGTCCTGAGGAGGCCACTTCTGGAGTCCCCTGTGGGTGGATGCAGGGCTCTGGCAGGTGCCTAGCTTGTTGAGGGGAACATGGCTGAATTTCAGCCCCAGCTCACCCACTGCCCTTGTGCAATGCATATCCTGTGCAACTGTCCATGGTGGCCCTAATGATGTTCAATGGCCATCTGCTCCGATAACCTATTTCTAGCTTTCAGTTCCTGTCCAATACCTTGCATGGCTGAAACGGGGTCAAGCATGGTTAAAGCCCAGTTAGCACCTAGCAGAAACCAGAAGTAAAACGGCATCAGGAAAGTGGGGGGTGTGGGTGGGACCACCTACTCCTGGCAGACTGGGTATCTTACAAGGGCTCAGTTCAAGGCCAAGAATGAATGAAAGCAGAAATGAGTGCGGGAGATGCCGAGCTGGCGATGACAGCTGGCAGGGAGAGTGACAGGCAGGAAGAGTGTTATTTTTAAACAGCCTCTATAATAGCTGGAGGACCCAGACAGCGGTAGCTGTGCGGATGGTTAGCTCTCAACCACACTGACAGGAAACCCAGGGCCCAGGAAGCTCCCAGAGCACCCAAGTCATATCCTGAGCTCAAGCTGGAGGTCTCTGGACTCATGGCTCACTCAGTCACAAAACCCATGTGAGCACCTGGGGCAGGGACAAGGGAGGCACAGTCTCAGCCCTCAGGGGCTCAAACAGGGCTGGTGGCATCTCCGATGGGCTAGTTAGAGTGGGCTTCCAGGTAGAAGTGTCTTCCTCCCTAGCACTCTCCTGTGAGATCTCCCTGCCTCCTCCTCAACTCCAGAACAGCTGGGGTGAGCAAGTTAGAGAGAAATGCCAGCTCCAGCCAGGTCCTGCCCGATTTCTCCCTTCTCTACTGACCCTGGTCCCTATCCCCTCAGCTGGAGAGTGAGGGCAATGCCATTTGCTCTGAGAAGTCACAATCCTCACACAATTGCTGGCTCCCATTTATTGAGCCTTAGCCCAAGGGCCTGGTACAATCCACAGGGATTCCTTCTAGCCACAGTGAACTGTATTCTCCAGTGTGTAGAGCTCGAGACTGAGGCTCAGAAAGGTTAAGCAACCAGCCCAAAGTACACAGTAGATAGGTGGGATTTGAATCAGAGTTCCAGCCATGCTCATGGCTAGGGCTTGATCCCCTTTTCTGGGCTGAGGCAGGAGGAAATAGAGAAAACAGGATAAGGAGTCTGCTGGAGGGGCGGTGGGGGAGCTGGTGGGCCAGCCCGCAGCTCTCCTGTCCCGTGGTTGATTTCGTGCTCTGTCCTGTCTCCCCATCTGCAGATGGCCTTCTTGGGGGATGGGCAGGCCCATGCTGCCTGGGTGGACCCCCTGTCCCCATGTGAGTTGGGCTATTACTATAGGCACAGCATCGGGACAAAGACTAATTTATTCTGGCAAACAACCCCACACACGTTATTTCTAGAACAAACATGCTGCACGGGATTCAATTTCACCTACAAGCATCTGCAAGGAACCAGATGAGAAAGTTCAGCCTTTGCATATTTATATGATTTACACATCTATTTGGGTCTCAAAGGGCTTCCATGGCATCCCAAAGGGGCAGAGAAAGGAGGAAGAGCTGTCTTGCCACCCAGGCCAGCTCAAGACCCACTCCTGGAAGCCTGGTGGAGGGGGCGGCCAGTTGGGAGAATTGTGGTCTGGAACGAAGAGGCTGGGGCCCGAGCCTGCCTTTGCCTGGCTCTCAGAGCCTCCTGGACTGGCGGCTATGCAAGTAGAGGTCAGTGTGTGGGCAGATGTGGCCAAGCATTACTTTTTCTCTCCTGGGAGCCCAGGAACTCTGAAGCGTGGGGCACTGTACAGAGCTTCTGCTGAGCTGCTGCCTTCAGCCTCACCCCCTAGCTCTGCCCCACCACCCTGCAGCCCATGGTGGCCTCCCTCAACAATTGGAACAGGCCAGTGAGAAGAAGGTTCCACTCTCAGCCCCATCCCACAGAGGCGGTCCAGAGAGTTCGAGAAACTCTCTCAGGGTTGTACACACCATGCAGACTAGGCCCAAGCTCCTTTCTGATGAAAGATCCAGGGCTCCGACCTGGACCATCAGGCTCCTGAGCCCACGGAGCTTCCTCCCAGGCCTCAGCGTCCCCGCTAGGCATGGCCCCAGCAGGGCAGCCTGCAACTCTGACTTGGGGGCAGTGCTGTGAGTTTGCAGGAATGTTCATGAGTTTGGGGCTGCCTCTCGCACCCTGTCAGTTGGCCCCTCCTTCCAGGGCCTAGGCTGTCCTTGTGCAATGCCCCCTGGCCTCCAGAGCAGAGTCCAACCGTCCTTCAGTCCCTGCTCTGATGGTGGGCTATGGGATTAGTATATGGGGGCCCACCTTGAGGTCACTGCCAGCACCCACTTATCTAATCGACCTCATCGCTCCCACCCAGCCCTGCCCTGTGGCTCCTGTGGGCCAGCTGGCCCTGGCTTTGTTGGGGAGTGGCCCTATCTCAGGGATCACGCTGTTTGCCTTTGATAAAAGGCAGAAAAGGAAGAGAAAAAGGAATGAGAGGGAGAGAGGGAGGGAGAGAGAGAAGAGGGAAACCTCGGGGTCAGCAGGCAAGACAGCTGCAGTCACTACCAACTGCCCATCTGGGCCCTCCTGACCCTGGCATGGGGGGGGTGGGATTTGGGAGATGCCCATGGGGGGGGGGGGCGCACGGAGCAGAGCCCTGGTCACATGGACACACAAACAGGGGTCACAGGCAGACGTGGAAGGCCACCTCCTAGACAGCTGTGAGCTGTGGGTTGAAAGCCCTCCAGGTGTGGTGGGCACCACTCAAGGCCATGGGAGCCCATCTGGATGCCCGGGGCCTGTGGCTGGTCTTCCCTTCTGTTCTGGGGGTTTGTTCTGCATGAATGTCATGGCCCTGCTCACATGTGACCCTCCTGTGGTCTAGGTGCAGGGGGCAAATCTGGGCCTTGGGAGTATTGGTTGGGGAAGGGCAAGTTTGCATCAGCTTCTTGAACACCCCCACTTGCTTTGGGCCCCATCCTTTGCTGGGCTTTGCTGGCCTGTTTTTTGCTTCCCGTTTACTGGTGGGGAAACAAAACCCAGAGGAAGGGAACCTGGCTCAGGGTCCCCATAGGGGACTGGAGACAGGCTGAGGAGGCAGACCCTGGTCCTGGGGCATGAGGGCCATGAGGGTGTGCCCAGGTGAACTGGTGAGGTCAAAGTGCACTGTGGACAGCCAGCTGCTCCCAGGAGTCCCGCTCAGCTGCCGGCTCTCCCTTTATAGGAACTGTGCAGCTTCTCCCATTTGGACTGGTTTCCCCAGGCCTGGGATAGTAGCAAGACTCCCTCCCAGGACCGCTGACAGGCTCAGGGCTGGCCTTTGAGCTGTCCCACCCTCTAGGATACAGAGAAGGTAGACTTGACCACATAGCCTGGGGCCTTGGGACCAAGAAACCCAGAGCCACAGGGCACCAGCCAGCCAGTGTCCCCTGGATCAAGCCGCATCAGAACTTGACATCAGCCCTGTGGCCATGGCACCTTTAGACAGATCCCACCTTATCTCAGGCCCCAGATTTCCATCTGTGAATTATGGGGACAAAATGTTGAGGGCACATGGCTACAAAAGCTTTCAGGGTTAGAACGGTGGGATCTGTTTCCCCTGCTTTCTGCCAGTTCAGTCAGTTAAGGCTCAGGGAGGCTGAGGGATTGTCCAAGGGCACATGGCCAGCAAGTGGCACAGAGGGTCAAGCCCAGGTCCTTCTGGCACATCACATGGCAGGCGCATTCCAGGCCTTCAGCACAGTTCTGTCCCCATGTCACAGGTGGGAGCCACTGAGCAGAGAGGAGAGGAAACAATACTGATGCCCAGGGCATGTGCACAGGCCATGGCCCCAGTGTTGGGGATCACTCCCAGGCCCTGTCCCAGGACCCTGGCTCCATGGCAGTTGGCATGGCTAAGATGGAAGGGGTAACCTGACATGTGCTACTGTGGACGATGGTGACGAGAGTGAGGGAGCCTTGGAAGCAAAGCCACCTGCGGGCTTGGCGGATCAGTGGCTCTTGGGCCCAGGTGAGGGTTTCCACCCTGCCTCCAGCCTGGGTAGCCCCGTAGAGCCCCTCATAGGGCTCGGATCCCCCCAGGAGGGCCAGGGCATGGGAGACGGTTGGAAGGGCTGGGAGCTGTGCTTATGATGTGAATAAAAATGGGGATTGGCTGTCGTTGTTTAAAAAGAAGATTATATATAGGATCTGGGCTCTCTGGCCTTGAGGGAGATATTGGATGCTGGCAGCCAGGCTCTGGTTCCCGCAGGGCCATTACACTGTTGTCTGTCAGACAGTGACTGCCTCCCCCGAGATGATGCACCTGCACCTGCTCTGGCCACGAGCCAGATCACATGCCTCCATGTGACCACTGTTGTGTTGTTTTATGCTATTGAGTAGCCAGCACTTGAGATGCGACTATGGCAAAGACCAATGCCCATTTCACTGATGAAGAAAGTCAGAGAAGAGAAAATTCCTGGGAATCACCTGACCAGTTGCACAGGGCTTCCTTGTTGCTCCCTTACCTGGTCCCACCACTGCCCAGGAAGGAAGTCTCTGCTTCTCTGCCCTGACCCCTGGTGCCCTCTGCCCAGTGTGGCCCATGGCCTGGCTATGGGTGTCCAGCCTCTACTGGTACCTAGTTCCCCAAGTGCCTCCGAGGCTAGTGGGGTGCACAGAGCCTGAGCCCTTCCTGGAGGGGAGGTCTACCCTCTAATTCCAGGTTGGAGTTTTTCAAAGGGCTTCAAGCCCAGAACCGTTCTTCCTAAGAAGTTTCCCGCAAACCCTGTGCTTGCAGTGGCTGGCTGCAAGGGCTAGGCTGGAGGGGTCACCAGAGTTTGGACCCTGAGGCCTCATCTTGACCTCCTCCTGTGGAAGAAGGTCACACCAGCCGGGAGACCCACAGCGGCCTGCTCAGCCTACAGCACCTGCCTGAGGTTCTCCTTCCACTGGATGGAGGCCAAGTGCCTGCCCACTGGGCAAGGTGCCATCTCTCAAACAGTGGCTGTACCATGTGGGGCTGGCTGAGCCTGGGTAGAGCTGGCAGGTGATGTTCCTGGGAGCGGACGGCAGAGGGGGCTGTCAGGACGACACTGAGGCCGGCTCCAATGTGGGTCAGTGGGTGCAGGCACAGTGCCCGCCATAGGGCCAGGGTGGGGGTGGGGGGCCCTCCAGGGCCTCTGTATGCTTACTACTCTCATACGTGCAGCAGGGGCAATGCGCTCGACCACCAGCCCCTCTGCCTCCTGCTTTGTTGTGCCCTGAGCGCTACCACTCCCATCACTGTGGAGTGGATGCCTGCATTTTATTAACTCTTAGTCTCTCCACTAGGATGTCAGCCCCGTAGGCTGGGGTTACCAATGGCTGTGTCCTGATGGCCCTGATACTGCTGGGGACCCAGAGAGCACCTGGGTCTGGAGGATGGTGGCAGGAAGCGGAACTGCTGCTGGACACTCCAGTCCAACGGACAAGCACAGGCCTGGGAGGCGGAGCAGCTGGTCCCGCCGGGCATGGGAGGGGCCCCACACCAGCCTCCTTTCTGCTTCTGGTCTCACCTACTGGCCACCTCCCTGCCCAACCCTGGGGAGGGGCCCCGTCACTGCAGGCCACCTACAGGGATGGCCCTCAAGCTGCCCACCCACAAAGAGGGGAATGGCTGGGCCTGGAATGCAGCATGGATAGTCCAGGCCCAGGTGCTGGAGCCCCCGGCCCCGCCCCCGCCCCACCTGCCAGCTGGTGCCTGTGAACTTCTCTCCCTATCGCTGGAACATCACTGGGGATTATTGATTTTTTGATATAGAACAACAGCCCATCTTTATCGGGCTGAACCCTGGCCCTGGCTAATGGTAGAGCTAAGACCGCCTGGGAATAGCCGGAGTGCAGGGTGGGGCCCAGCGCCCCAGCCCAGGACCTCAGGGGCCCTCACCACTAGCAGGCCCTGTCCTGGTGAGGGGGTGGTCCTAGTGAAAGGGGGGCCTTTGGGGCTGGAATGGAGTAAGGACTTGCCTATCACCTGGACTGGGCCCCAGGTGGGCAGCAGGGGCTGAAGTGGGGCCATCCTCAGGCCCAGAGGTGCCCTTCCTGAGGCCCTGCAGGCGGCTCAGAGTCTTAGGGGAGGTTGTGGTGGGGGGCTGCCTCAAGATCTTATCACTCTATCTGCACTCCCAAAGCGAAGCTCCTTGGGGTGGATGTGTTTCAGACACTGCCCCATCCAGGCAAAGCCTAGAGGACTGGCTTGACTAGGGAGCAGCCACAGGGTGGGCAGTGGGGCCTGAGACTCCTTAGGTGCCAGTGTGCTGGGGCCAGGACACGGCCCTGCCCTCACCGAGTTTTCCAACAGGCTCCTCCCTGCTCTTCACCCTGTACAGAGCTTCCCTTTGGCCCCACAGAGCCCGGGAAACCAGTTTACTGGGTGCCTCAAAGTGTGAGGACTCGCAGTCTTTCCTATCTTCTTGAAAAGTTAAGCATCCATGGTCTCAGTCTTCCCACCTGTGAAGTGGGGACAGGGAGCCTCAGAAGCTCCTGGGCCCTGGTACTTTGGTCTGGGGAAACCCTGAGGCCTGAGCACTGGGGTCAGGGTCCCTGGCTCTCCCTGGCCCTGCCTTGTCCTGTGAGCAGGCTGGAAGCAGGATGTGCGATAAGGCAAAGAAAATACCTCCTGTGCAAATAGCTTATCTGGCCTCTATCAGCCTGGGCGTCCTGGCCCCTGCTCCGATTTTCCAGGGGCCGACGCCACGGAGGGGGCCCTTCCTTCTTGTCCAGCCTCCAACTCACCACCTTTTGGCCCCCAGCCTGGCCAGCCTACCATGCTCCCTGTGCTGGGCTAGACCCTTACAAGGCCCCGCCTCTCCTCTGTAAATGGGCAGAAGGGGTGGGTGTGAGGGTGAGCGAGGGTCTGGGCAGAGGCCGGATAGTCTAAAGGTTGAAGGGAGGGCCCTCCTCCCTCCGCTGCTACTGGTGGGACCCTGAGTGTGGGCCCCAGCCTCAGGTGAGTCCCACCTGGTGGGGGGCAGCAGCTGGCACTGAGCCAACACCCTTGAGCATATCATGACACTGCTACAGCCTATTCAGGGTGAACCCCTTACAGATTACAAAGACCCAGAAGAGTCAACAGACAGTTGCTGAGTACCTGTCAACCCTTTATGAGCACCAAGCACCTCCCCTCTGCTCTGCCCACAGAGGAGGCTGAGACCTAGGGAGGGCTACAGCTTACCCACAGCCCCACTAGACCCCCACAGCTCTACCTGGGGCACTAGCTCCCTGTCCCAGGGTCTGTGAGGAATGACCCAGCGCCAGACAAGTCCCAGGAATCGTTAAAGCTCTCTCTTGTGAAAGCTGTGTGTGCTCACTGCACCATGTGCAACCAGCAGACGCCTTTCAAGGCACTAATCAATCCAATCCTCAAACCATTCCCAGCAATAGGGACTGGCATTATCCCCTTTACAGACGAGACTGAGGGTCAGAGAAGACCTGACCACACAGTGAGGCAGGGCGACTGTGTTCACACCCAGGCCCTCATGCTTTTCAGTGCTCTGTCCCTCCTGCCTCTGAGGGGGCGGTGGGGAGAACAATGACTAGGCCAGGGCAGGGCTGGAAAGAGGGGGCCAGGAGGCCCTGAGTACAGGTAAGCCGCCCCGTGCTAATGGGCACAGGCTAGTCCCCTAGTCCCCACCCCAGACATAGCTCTCTCCCATTGCACAACTCAGCAACTACTGGGGCTCCACACTGGGCCCTGAAAGGAGAACTCTGCCACCCTTCCAGCTGAGCCCCCGCCCAGGATCCACTGGGGGTCCGTCTCGGGGGGCACAGTGATTGCTTCCATCTTTATCCCTTGCCCTGTCTCTGTCTGCAAGGTGACTGCATGTGCCCCCTGGGCCCCAGGATAGGGCAGGTCAAATTTTGGCAGAACCAGTAAAAGCTCAGGCACAGGGAAGTGGGTGGGTGGTGGGGGGCTGTCCCACCTCAGCCCCACATCTGTCCCTGCCCATGTTTGGTGCTAGGCATGTGTGACCCACTGTGTGTGTGTGTGTGTGTGTGTGTGTGTGTGTGTGTGTGTTGGGGTGGGGGTGGGGGGATACACACACTACCAAAGCCGTGGGTACATCTGTGCAGAATTTGCCTCTTTTAGAATCATTTCTTCCTCTTGTAGAAATTCTGCAGGCCAGCAAAAAAATAAAAATACACAGCTTGCTATCTGCAGCACGGCGATGGCTACCCTCACCGCCCTACGCCTGTCCACACTGAGATTATTTTTCTGGGATAAATTCCTAGCAGCTGAACTGCTGAGTCAAGGCAAGAGCATCACAACACCGCGAAGGGTCTGGGTGGCTCCAGCCTGAGCACCTGGGTGTGTGGGAGCACTTGCTGGTTGGGGGTGGGGGTGGGGTCCCAGGTCCTCAGAGACCCTTGCATCAGCAGCTTTAGGCAGCCCAGGGAGTCTCAGTGACACACAGGAGCACGGAGGCTCAGGGAGGCTGAAGGGAGAGCCCAGATGGGTGCCTAGGGCCAAAGCCCTTCTAAGGGCGGGCAATGGGGCGTCCCGGGCGGGTGGTGCTGAGTATGGCGGGAGCCCATCTGGAAGGGCAAAGGCAGGTTCTGAAGGGGAGGAGGAGGGGCCGAGACAGGCAGGGCCCCCTCCCCACTACAACACACAATAAGCCCCCGAGATAGCATCACGTCTCATTTCAGGCCCCAGCTCGGCCCTTTCGGGCAGGATATGACCAGCCCTCGAGCCAATGGCGGCCCCTTTGTCCCATCTCCGGGGACCGATCTTATCGGCCGCGTCCACCGCCGCTGTAATGGAAAAACGTGGTGAGGAAATAAAAAGTTACGCACAGAGATAGAGGAATAATAAATAAATAAATAAATAAATAAATAAGGAGCCCAGCTCGCCTGGCAGGGGGAGGGGATGGCTGAGGGGCCAGCAGGGGCCTGGTTCCCATCTTGGATCTCAGAGACCCACTGCTGTTTGCCCAGACTCAGTTTCCTCATCTGTCAAGTGGGTGTGATAGAGGAGCCCACTCCTGGGGCTGGGGGAGATCCTGTGACAAATGATGCCTGGCACAAGGGCAGTGCCACCTCCAACTGCCATCAGGTTGCCTCTGTCTCCCTCCTGGGCAATGAGAGCCAGTTGGTTATAGGGGAGGGATTAGCCTGACAGGGGCGCTGACACGCTCCAGCTGAGGCTGCATGGCCCCGGGGAGAGTCTAACACTGTGCCCTGGGGGCTGCACAGCCCTGGGCATGCTTGGAGAGAGCCACCATGTCACACAGGCTGTCCTCCCATTTCCCTGCCCTGCCCTCCTGGCACCTCCAGACAGCCTGAACATCCTGCCCTACAGAGGAGCAGCTGGAGCCCAGAGAGCAGGACAGCAGGCCCCAGGCCCCCAGCCAGAGGTGACAGCTGGAAACCACAGGTCTTCCCTGGTGCCCGTGTGGGTAAGAGGACAGTAAGAGTGCTGGTGACAGGGACAGTGCTGGTGGTGGTGACAGGGACAGTGCTGGAGAGAGGGACAGCACTGGTGACAGGGACAGTGCTGGTGGTGGTGACAGGGACAGTGCTGGTGGTGGTGACAGGGACAGTGCTGGAGAGAGGGACAGTGCTAAAGACAGGGACAGTACTGGAGAGAGAGACAGCGCTGGTGACAGGGACAGTGCTGGTGCTGGTGACAGGGACAGTGCTGGAGACAGGGACAGTGCTGATGACAGGAACAGTGTTGGTGGTGGTGACAGGAACAGTGCTGGAGACAGGGACAGCATTGGTGACAGGGACAGCGCTGGAGGCAGGGATAGAGCTGGAGACAGGGACAGTGCTGGTGACTGTAACAGCAATAGTAACGGTACCAGTGGCACTGCTGGTGACAGTAAGTGAGACTACCAATAATAGTCAGGGTTAGTGACAGCAATAGTGCTATCAACAGCAACAGTACTAGTCCCAGTGACAGTGACAGTGCTGGGAAGAGTGACAGCATGAGTACTGGTGACAGTCCTAGCACGGGTGCTGGGGGCGGGGACTGTGCCAGCACTAGCATCAGCACCGACAAAGGGACAGTGGCAGCAGCTGTAGTGGCAACTAACGGCCAGCTGTCAAGTGCCAGCTCTGCTATCCTTTGGGTCCTCTAGGTGCATCTGGGGCCATCTTACTGGGAGGCAACTGGCTCAGAGAAGTGAGTTGCTATGTCCCAGGCACAGGCCAGGGAGAGAAACTTCTGGAAGGGGCAGCCAAAGCTCCAGGGGCTCCCCAGGTTGGGGCAGGTGGGCCTGCACCCCACTGATGTTTAGGAGGGGCAGGCTGGGCAGACTGATGCTCAGACACACAGCCGACCGGCGGGGGGGTGGGCTGGCCGGGCCAGGAAGCAGGTGGGAGGGCGGAGGAGGAAGCTGGGCTTGATTAGCACCCGCGGCCAAGATAGGCTGCCCTGGCCACAGATAGGCACTCCCGGAAGGCTGGTGAGGTCAGTGGGCAGCATGGGCAGGCGGCCAAGCCTGGGCCCCCCAGCCACCAGGACATCTGAGGACCTCGGCCCCAGCCACGCTCCTCGCTGGGCACCTGGCTGCTCACTCACCCTCCACCTGATATTGTCCACACCCTCTGAGGAGGGGCCCTGGGAGCCCATGAGAATCACACCGGGGCCAGAGAGGGTGGGCAAGGGCTAGTCCCTAGGAGGTAGACTGTGGGGTCAGCTCTCTCAACTGCACAGCGGTGGCCCTGGAGCCGCTGCCCACACTCTCTGGGCCTCAGTTTCCACATCTGTGAAGTAGGGAGTCCAGTTTCAGTCTCAGCCTTTTCATGGGTCTCCCCTGTCTACCCTGAACCCCTGCAATCAGCTCTCACACGGAAGTCAGCCCACCTGCCCGCCCTGGTCTACCCTGCGGGTCCCCTGCATGCGGGGGTCTCTATATGCTGCACTCTGTGGAGTGGTTTACCCAAGTGTTCATGAGCTCTCTGTGCAAACCCCCCAGGGTGAGGGGCCACTCCACCCCAGCCCCGACTACCCCTGTTCCTGTTCGTACTCCCTAGCCTGAGCCCCTCGCATTCTCTGCTACGCGCTGCAGCTCCGAGGGGGATAGCTGGTCTGTTTCGCCCATGCTATACCCCCAGTGTCCCCAACATGGGCTGGTACACAGGGACAGTGCTGGAGACAGGGACAGGCGCTCAATAAGTGCAGGTGCAGGTGAGTGAGTGAATGGGGACACGCTCTTATGGAGTGGTTGGATGGGATGGCAGTTGAGTCTTGCTAAAGAACTGCCCACTGACCGCCTGCTACTCCCACAGGTTCTGCCCCTTCACCCATGACCCCAAGGCCCAGGTGCCTTTGTCAGGGGTGGATGGAGGTTGTAGTCAGAACCAGGCCAGGGGGCAGCTGTCATGGCAGTGTCAATGGGGGTGCTGGGTGGTCAGCTCCCCTGGGCTGAGGAATTGCTAAACACAGTAAAAAGGGGCTACCCAGGGCTGAAGGGTCGGCAACCCGGCCATGGGCAGAGCCATTGCCAGCTCCATGCCTCAGTTTCCCCACCAGTTAGAGAGGCAGTGGGAGGTCTTATTGCAGAGGCCCCTCTACACAGGGTTTTTCCGGGGTGCTGTGCATGGCCTGGTGCCAGGCCCCTGGGCATTCCTGGGCAGTGCTGGAAGCAGCATCCACATGGGCCAGGCCAGCCAGAGAGGCCACGGGCTCGTGGTCTCATCTTAGCCCTGTCTCGGGGGCTCTACCCACGGCTTTGCTCAGAGAGGAGGGCAGTCCTGAGCTTTGGTGGTGGACGCAGGCCAGGGGTTCAGGCCCTTCTCTGGCCTGGGGAGGGGCTGGTGAGGGGCAATGGAAAGAGCGTGGGGTCCAGGGGCAATGGGTAGCCAAGGTGTCTGTTGATGAACCAGCCACCTTTTTGGCCTGTACTGGCCCAAACCTGTGACCTCTGAACTACAGATGGGGCCCCCTCACTCTGAGTTCACCTCCTCACCCCTGCACTCACTCTAGCCCCCGCCAGGAACACTCCAGCTTCAGGGCTCTGCCTGCACTGTGCCCCCGCCTGGTATGCCACCCCCACCACGGCAGATGCTTCCCCTCACTCCTCTGGTCTTTGCTCAAATGTGGGCTCAGCCAGGCCCACTCTGGTCATCCAGTGCAGAACTGCTCCTCTTTCTTTATCTTATTCTAGAGCCTCATCCCCTTGGACACATGACACTTTTATTTCTTTATTATTTAGTTTGTTTCCCTGACTAGAACATCAGTTCCCTGGCGCCGGGGCTCTGCCAGCACCGAGCAAGCACCTAATCCGCAGTGTTTGTTGAGTGAATAAATGACTTCCTTCTCTTGCCCACTCCTGGGCTATAGACCCCACAGTCTTCTGGCTCTGTGGCCTGTCACCCACACAACACATGTCTGTGAGGGTGGGGCCGCCCTGTCTCTACAGGCACCTGCAGCGTGCCTGGCCCCTTTCAGGTCCTCAGGAAACAACTGGGAAGAAAGAATGGCTGACTGTAAGGACATACAGCCTCCTCCTCAGAGAAAGCTCCACTTCCCCCAAGTCTCCATTTGCTCAGCTCTGAAGTGGGGAGGTCAGGATGGGGTAGGGCCTGCTGGGTGGTCTCAGGAAACCCGTCCCTCTGGGGCACCCAGTGTGAACCCTCTTCCCTGGGACACCCAGAAAAAGTGGCTCCTGACCTAGCTGCTGGGTCTTGTCTCTGGAACTGACCCCAGGCTGACCCCTGACTCCGCCATCTCTCCCTCCTGTGTCCCTCCCCCATCCGTTAATCTAAGACAAATAGGCCTATCAGGCTGCAATGCCAGGCCCGGCGATAACGCAAAATAGCTGAAATGATTTTTCCCACCCACACATGGCGAGCTGGCGGGAGGAGACTCGTGGCCGGGCCGTATCGGCTCATCTCCTGGGCTGTCCATCAGGACAGGCCGTCCTGCCTCGGCCGCCAGCCCGCCTGCTGCCCGATAACAAACCTTGAGGTTTGCATAGAAACTCCAGGCAGCAAGATTAGTCAGCCAAGCACGGCCCAGATAGCCAGCCCAACGCCCTCGCTCACACTTCGCTGCGAGGATTCCCAGCCTTCGGCAGGCCCCCCGGGACCCCAGGGCTGGGAGACCAGGCTCCAGTCCCCAGCAGGAAATGGCTGACAGATGCCTCCTCCAGCCCCTCATGGCAACCGCCTCACTCACGCTCCCTGGGGGTGCTCTCACCCAACCCATTCTCCACAAGGCAGCTGACCAAAGGCCCTGCTTTTTAAAACCCTTCTGCTGCCCCATTTTATAGCCAAGAAGATGGAGGTGTCTTCCCACAGTCCACGGCACTAAGCCTGTGCCCTGACCTGTGCATGTCCGTCCTACCTCTCCCCAACCCCACACCCACCTCAAAGGCCCCAGCCACGCCCAAGCGTCAAACCTCAGGGCCTTTGTGTATGCCAGCTCCTTGACCCACTCAGATTTGTGCTTCAGGCCTCACACTGGATGGGGAGGGGGCGGTGGTTAGGGGCCCTCCTATGGTGCTGACCTGCTCTGACCACCTGGCTGTTTCCCTCTGCTGACCTGCAGTGACTCAGAGACCTGGCCAGCTGACCCATCACTCCCTCCAGGGTTGGGGATGGACCTTGGGACAAAGAAAATGACACCTGATATTTGGGCAAATGGATTTATTTTGTAAACAGTGGTCACCAGGAAAGAGCTCCGGGCCCTGAGATACTGACAGGCAAAGGGGACTTTGTTCCCGGGGCTCTGAAGCAAGGTGTGTGTTTCCTGGAGGCCGTGGGTGGGGGTGGGGGCACTAAAATGAAGCCTAGAGACCCCCTGCCACCACCCCCACCATACAGGTCGCTCGGATCCCAGCTCCCTGTCCACTATGGGCTGGGGGACCTTGGCCATGACACTTCATCTTGCCAGGCCTCAGTTTCCCTAACTGTAGAGTGGGTTCAACTAGTAGCACCCCTGCAGGACTGTTGACAGGATTAGGAGCGATAATAGCCATGAAGGGATGTGTGCAGATCAAGCTATGGAGAGAACGTGAGCAAAAGTGGTTCTCGGGGAAGCTGGGATGGCTCAGCAGGTTGAGCGCTTGCTTTGTAGCCCCAGAGCCTGAGGATCGAATCCCGGCCCCGGCCCAGGCGGACCCATATGCTGAACTGGGGAGTGCCCACAGTTCAGTTCTTGCCGGGACCTATACGGGAGGCTCCCGACCCATTTCCTGCCCTGTGCAGCCCTGTGCCCACCTGGGGAGTGAAACTATATGGAAAACTAATACTATCAACTATGGAGACTACACTGAGCCCTCCCCCTTCTGTCTGTCTCTGTCTATCTGTCTCTATCTGTCAAGAAACAAGAAAAATAAATCTTAAAAAAAAAAAAAGTGGTTCTCATCTTGTCTTGAGCATACCTGTGACCGCCTGCTCCACTGTTCTGCTCTTGGTGGGCGTGGGCCCCACCCCTGCCCCACGGCCATCTCTCCTAAAACTGAGCTATCCCAGGCAGAGGCTGCTAGGCCCAGGGGCATCCACCTCAGTCTCAGCTCTAGGGAACCCCAGGCCATGACCCCACCAAACGCTCTGGCTTCTGGGGGGAGCAGAACCCACTTGCTCTTGGAGTCAGGATGGGGGCAACAGATTCTGGCCCCTTGTGGGGGCTATTTACCCCTGGACTGTGTTAGTTGCAACCATGCCTGGGGCCGGGCACAGGTTGCTTCTAGGTGTTGAGTGAAAGGTGGGTGGCAGGTGGTCCCCAGCTCTATACCCCAGTCCCTTCCTGCACCAGCTGCACCTTCCTGCCCAGTGCCAGTTAGGGGACCCATGACGAGCCTCCTGGCCATTCAGTGCCCTCGTGATAAAGCCAGGCGGTGGTTGGGCAGCTGGTCCCACACAGGAGGCTGCCCTACCACCCACAGGCCATCTCACCTGGTTCCCAGCCCCTCAAGGCTCTGCTCAATTGGATTTATTTGGTAAACAGTGGTCACCAGGAAAGGGGTCCAGGACTTGAGACATGTATGGGTGAAGGGGACCCTGATCCTGCAGCTCTGATCACACAGCCAGGGCATAGGCCTGGGCCCACTGTCCTGGCCACTAAATGCACCTCTGGCCACCCCCCTCCTTCCCGGGCCCATGAAGCCCACACTGCCCTCATGGCCACTTGACGTCCCCAGAGCTGGTGGGGAGCCCCGTAGGCCTCCTGGGTTCTCCTCCTGCTCCCCAGTGAGCATGCACCCATGGTAAACAGCCAGCCCTGCACTCAGCATCCAGGGCGCCTGGACCACCTGCCTCCCAGACAGGCAGACGGAGAGCTGGATACACGCTCATCCACATCCCCTCTGTGCCGGGCACAGAGGGCGGGGAGGGCGGTGGGCTCCCGGAGGAGGGGACCCTCTACACTAGGCTGCCCTGGGGGCCCAAACCTGGGTCCAGCCCCCATGCAGTCCAGCTGCTCCCTTCATTTGCCTTCTTACACCTACCAGGCAGGCCAAGGTCACATTAACTGCCATGGATAGAAGCTTGGATGAATGAGGTGGGTGATAGGCCCAGGAACCCCAGTCAGATGGGACCCTCATGGGGCTGTGTGTCTGTCGGACCTGCCTGTCCTGGATGTTAGGTGGGGATGAAGAGAAGGAAGAGGGTGGTTGGAGGTGTGGGGACAGGCCACGGAGTGGAAGCGGGGTGGGGTCCACCCCAGAGGAGCAGAGAGCTCTGGGCCAGCCTAGCAAAGGCAGTGGGAGCCCATAGCCACCCTCCCAGACAGGCTTTGGGGATTACAGATTATAGCTCGCAGCCATTTGCATATCAGAATTTTAAACAGCCAGAGCCACTCTAGGAAATAAGGTCATTTCAAAGATAAAAATACTGAGCTCTCCCTCTTCTTGCTGCCTATCACTGCTCCCTTTGGATTAGGCAGGAGACTCAGGTCAGGGCAGCTCCAGGCCAACATCCCTTCCCCAGACCTGGGGGTGCCTTCCCCAGAATGGGTTGTGACTTCCTCCTTATAGCCAGAGGCTGGGGTGGATTCTCTGCTCCTCCCTTGTCCACTTTCCTGTGGCAGGGAGGGATCCCCTCTGCTCAGATCCCACCACCCCCTCTCCCCAGAGAGCAGACCCCACCTACCTGATACATCCCTGACCCCTCCTTCCCTCTCAGGCCCCAGGACCCCTTTGCTGGGCCTTGATTGCACCTCTGAGCCTTTGCATGGGCCGTGCCCTCCACCTGGCACGCACATGACCTGTCGGACCCCCTGAAATCAAGACACTCCTTATGCCCCACTTCCCCTATGCCCCACAGTTTACATTGGGCTCTGAGGGTAAATTTGCCTGGCGCACCCAATATTTCTCCAACACTCACTAGGTGTAGCTCTGCTCCAGCCCTCATCCATCCCTGGTGGTTCAGAGGAGGTGATGCCTCAGAGGTCACACTGGTGTCACCGCAAAGCTAAGCCTCAAACTCAGCCTGGACCCTGGGCTCTGCAGACAGGAGACCTAGTTCTGGTGCAGGGCGTGCTGGATGAGGGGTGGGTGATGACCACCACCCAAGGGAGCTGAAGGTGCTTTTCCCTGTTCCACAGCTGCACAGCGTGCCCAGCCCTGAGAGCAGAGTTCTGGCTCAGACAGCGGCTCCTCCCTGTAGAACGCGCCTACACCCCTAGTCCCTGAGGGACCCATTCTGCCAGGTGGGATGACAGCCCTAAGGGTGAAACTGAGGGGAGGTGCTCGCTCTGCAGCGGGCATGGCTCTCCCTGCATAGCTCCCGGAGAGGCCAGGGCTCTCCTTAGCTCTACTGTACACATGAGGACACTGAGGCCCAGAGAGGCCAAGTGACCTGGCAGTCACTCAGCAAAGTTGGGACCCAGGCCTAGCAGGCTGATGTGGGGTCTGTCCTTCTGCTCTCAGCATAGCTTGGGGGTCCCACTTGAAACAGAACACCTGAGAACCAAGCAACCACCAGCTGACCTAGCCTGCAACTTTTGAAAATGAAGGCAAACACTTTGAACACTTTTCCAGTCTGTTTTTGGAGCTCTGGGTCACCAGGTATGAGGGAGGGGGAGGGGGAAGCTAGGGCGGGGCAGTCATGGGGCCAGGCGATGATGGGACACAGTGACAGTGGCCACTTGCAGGCCCCATGACCTGCACTCCAGTGCTTATAGAGCCCTTGTACATCAGGAGCTCACTTAGGTCTGCAGTGTGTGTGGAGGGTCTCCCGTCTGCCTGAGTGCCATGTGGGTGCCTCCTGGGGGCTCCTGCAGCCATCTGTCCTCAGGGCCCTGACCACTGGAAGCAGGGCAGCCCTGCAGCATGGTGGGTGCAGAGAGGGGCACTGAGGCCTTGCCTTTTTCCTAGGCTGGGGTTTCCTGGGTCTGGGCCAGATGGTGGCCAGACAGGCAAGGAGGGGGCAGCCAGCATGGGCCGCAGCATGTTGTGCAGCAACCAGCTCCCACCCTCACACAGACCAGATGGGAAACCAAGGCTCAGGCCCAGGCACTTGCCCAAAGCCAGACGGGTGGGGGCTGCATTTCTCTCCACACTTGGGGCTGGGGGACTAGCTGTAGGCCAGGGATCAAGAAACAGGGAGAGAGAGGCAGGGGGAAAGGACACTCACACAGGACATGCAGAGGGGCTCAGAGGGACAGAGAACAGGAGGTACCATGAGAGAGGGCCTGGGACTTGTGAGGCGCGCCAGGGCCTGAAGGGGGCAGAGCGCTGGCTGCACCCCAACCCCCAGGTGGTCACTGCTGGGCAGTGCCCTCGGGGACACTGACCAGCCAGGCCCCAGCAAAGCCCTGCCACCACATCGCTGGCATGGGCCGTCCCCACAAGATAAGAGTCCACTAGGCCTCTCTGGCTTCCCTGGCCAGGCGATAAGTGTGGCCTGCGCGGGGTCTGATAGGGGGCCGCCACCACGGCGGTTGGCCGGCGGCCGCTTATCGGCCCATCACTGCCCACTACACAGAAATTCATATCTGTGGGAGCTGATAGGGAGCCCTCCAGCCCCCAAGGATGCAAATAGCGCAGGAAGCTTCCGGGGGCTCAGCAGCCCTTGCCCAGGGTTGGGGTTTGATCTCTAGGAGCCTCTGTTTCTCCGTCTGTGAAATTGGGATAATGATACCAACATGGCAGGATGGATGGGCATTACCTGTGGTGACAACCGAAAATGGCACTCTCAAACCAAGCCCACAGCTGACTCTGGAGCCAGGCGTGTCCACACCCCGCTCTGCCACTTCCTAGCTGGTGACCTTGGATGATCCCCTTGGTTGCTCTGTGCCCCTCTGCCTTGGCAAAGACTTTCCTGACCCCTAGCAAGGTGAGGCCCCCACCATGTGCCTTCTTCCCATCAGTCATAAACCCCACTTGTATTGTTAGACCTACGTGTGTGCTCCCTGAGGACTGTGTTTGCTCACGGCTTTATGCCTGGGACACAACAGGTGCGCCACAAATGCTTGCTGCATCCACACCTGTGCCTGGCACGAGTGCGCAGCCTCTGTTCCATCCTTCCAGTCACCAAGAACCATGCGCTCCCTCTTTCAGCCCCAACTCCCACTCAATGGCCCCTGATAGTAAATTGTACTTGTGCCCAGAGACAGCCCTGCCAAACCCTGCCACATACCAGCCCATGTGCCCGTGCTGAGGAACCAGAGACAAATGATATGACCAGCCTTCCTCCTCTTCACAAATGGGTGAAATGGAGAGAAGAGCGGGGGGTGGGGGGGACACAGAGAGACCATCTGGTGGGACTACCAATAAGGTCAGAATTTTAGCTGCAAATTGGGAGGGGATATGATGGGCAATATAAAAGTACCCTCAAAAACACGCCGTGTGGTCTAGGACCAGGCAGTTTGCAGCTGCCTCCCACCGCCCAGGTGGCTGCAGCCACCAGGGGCAGGGCGAGGCCAGGTCCTCTCCCACCCTGCACAGCCCTGAACACCTGCCAAGCTCTGAACCTGCAGCGTGGCTGGAAGGCCCTCCACACGCACCACCTCCCCCTTTGCCCTGCTGCTTCTGCCTTCTGAAATGCCTTTCCCTGCCCTCACCTCCTGCTCTTCTTTCCCAGTCAGATCAGACGCTACCTCCTGGGAATCCTCAGAATACCTCTCTGGTCTGCCACACGGGGCCTGGGATTCAGGTCTGAGCATCGGCATGGCTCAGTGGCTGCCTCCAGTGATACTGCTGGCCCCACAGCCGGGCTGGACTTTGGAACAGGCCCAGGCCCAGTGGGTTGCCACCAACCTCTCCAGCCAGCCGGCCAGGCCCATCGCAACCAAGTCATCAGGGTGGCCGGGCTCCTGGGACTCCCAGGAGGCTGGGCCCTGGGGGCAGCCTAGGGAGGTAATGTTGTTGGACCCGACCGCAGGCATGGTTACCTGGCCCGTTCCAGGAGCTGCTAGCCTCCTCCTCCAGACTCGTCTCTGGCTCCTGCCCCTTAGTCTCCTCGGGGCCTTCTGGGGATGTGGGGGGCGGCGGTGGTGGTGGGGGCAGGGCATTAACTTCTGCAGAGAGGAAAACATGATCAGGCCCCTCCAAGCCTTTGGGCCCGTCCACCCCACCCTGTGGCCAGGAAGGACACTGAGGCCCAGGTGGGTGAGCATGAACCTAATCTCACCCACCCTAGGCTGGTTCTAGTTGGGGAGGATCAGACATCTCGCCCCTCGTCCTCCTCATTAATTGTAGCAATAATAATTACCATTCCAGCTGCTGTTAATAATTAGAGTGCAGGATGGCCTACCAGGCACGCCCAGGCCAGGGGCACACGCTAGGGCTCCACCTCCCGGGCAGCTGGGGGCCCCTTCAGCAGGCCCTGCACCCAATTCCAGCCCAAAGGGCATATTTGCCTTCCCTGTCGGTCTGATAACCACCTCAGCCCCCAATCGATGAGCTCCCATAAAAGCCCCCCCTGGGTGACGTCACGCGCCCAGCAGATTATTAATACCCGAGATAAGGACTGTGATTAACATCAAATAAATCAATCACACAGTATAAAAGTCCTATTATTTTTGGCTATAAATCAACGTGGCTGGCATCTGAGCTCCAGCCACCGTGAGGGAGCCGTGCTGGGCCCGCCCGAGAGGCAGATATTGCTCCTGCCGCCTTATCGCGCCCATCGCCGCGTTATCACGGTGGCCTGTGCCAGGTGCAACCCCGGCTGTTTTTTCCAGCTCCTTCCCCACCCCCGCCCCTGTGTAGCCCCAGCTCCCAGATCAGATAAGGGGCCCGGCTCCCCAGGAAAGCCACTGGGTCAAAGTCCACCAGTAACGAGCCACTTGCCCTTTGGCAGAGCTCAGCCTCACGAGGCCCCCCATCAGTACGTAGCACCAAATAGTAGTGGTGACCGTGACAAGGGGGCCTCCCCCACACTCCCTCAGCCCCTCGGTCACCTGAGGGGGCTTGAGCCCAGTTAGCGATGTGGAAACTGAGGCTCAGATACGACAGGAGTGGCCTAGGGACTGGCAGGCAGAAGGCTGGTTGTCCAACCACGTAAGCAATAGGAGGTGATGATGATGATGATGACGGCACAGATAATAACGACAAACCAGAGCCAACACCAGAGGCCAGGCCCAGCATCCCTTCACCCAGCCAGTGGTCTGAGAGTGATGGGAGCCCTGGCCCTGGGTTCAAGTCCTGCTGGTCCAGCCTCCTCTTAGCACATGGCCCTGGTGACCCCAGTGGACCCGCTGCTGGGGAAAGGGACCCGGGGTTAGCAGGTCTCAGAGGATGGAGCTTGCTGGGCTCTTGGGCCAGTGGCCATCCTGTGGGGGTGGTGGGGGGGAGGGGGATGGGACCCTGATGCTCTGAGACGGGGAAATGCTGGGGTTTGGGGGTCCACAGTGAAAAAGACCCTCCCTACAAGGGATCAAGGTCTGTCTGGGACCTCTGCCCATCCCCTGCCCCTCCCCCTTAGAGCTCTCCTGCTGTCCATTCTCCATCCCACCTCAGGGCCTTTGCACTGCAGGTAAAGCTGCCTGCTACAGCCTTCCCTGTGCGCCCACAGCATGGGTGGCTCTATGCACCCTTTGGGTCTCTGCTCAATGTCTCCAATCCCATCTTTCCTTCACCCCCAGTCATGCCTACCCACTTCCTAGCTTCTTAAATGGTCCTGTTTGTGGCTATGCCCTCCCTATCAGACTATGGCCCGGGGTACCCCAGCCTCTGTGTGCAAAGGGCTTCACGGCATGGAATGGGAACAGGAGTAAGATTGCCATCCATGGAGATCCATGGTGGAGGATTTGGGGGGGGGGACCCAGGGCTCACAGCAGGCAGACCAGGCAGAACCCCCTCTCCTCGTCCTCTTACCACTAGCCTCCCAAACCTGTTTCCTCTTCTAGGAAACAGGGGAGAGAGTGCTGACCTCCCCCAGAGCTTCCACCTCAGTAAGGACCCTCCTACTTGGGGGACAGCTAGTCCGAGAGGCAGCACAAGCTTCGAGGCCCCACAGAGAACCCGGCCAGTTCTCCTGGTGTCAGGTTAATTTGCCCCTAGGTAGGGGGCTGTCTCTCCTTCTAAGTCTTGTGCTCAGCTTGGGAAATCTGTCCCTCCTCCCTTGGGGAAACTGCCACCAGGAGGACCCAAGGAGAGATTCCAGGTGCCTGGGGTAGGGTGAGGTGGGCTGGGAGCAGGTGGGGCCCAGGAGGAATCAACATGAATCTAGACCTGCAGGTCAGACCCCTGCTTAGGTGCTTACAGGTGTGACCTTGGGCAAGTCATTAACCTCTCTGGGCTTCATTCCCTCATCTGCAAAATGAGGGACATGCTATGTACTGACCACATGTGTGCTGAGGCAGGAGCCACACTAGGCAAGGCCTTGCTGCCCCATTTCTTAGAGTACACTGAGGCTGGGAAGGGACATGTCTTTCCCGAGGTCACTCCGGGTCTCACATGACTCACTGTCTAACCTCAGGCTAGGCTTTCCCCACTGGAGCCTCGGTCTCCCCATCGGTACCACAAGGGGCTGGACTTCCAAGGCCCTCCTGCGGAAGGTGTGCAGGCCTCCGCTTCCCGGCTACTCCCAGCCCCCTCCAGCCCCTAGGGCCAGGCCCTGGGCCGGGAGCCACCAGGCCTCTCCTGGCTCCACTGGGCTTAGCTCTCAGAAACACCAAGGTCAACGGTACTTCACAGGTGGGGAAAATCAGAGGGACTGGCTCCCATGAAGTCACAGGTGAGGAGTAGAAAGTTATGTGGTGGCTCAGGGTGCCATGCCTACTGCCCGACTCACCTGGACTGGAAGGGCTCAGGGGCTCGGGCTCGCCCGCAGCCTCTGGCTCTGGCGCTGGGGCCTCCTGCTCTGGGAGGCCAGTGTCCATGGCCTGAGCTGCTTCTCTGGCCTCCATGTCTCCGAGGGAACCTGCAGACACAGCCAGAGGGAACTCATGAAGCACACTCACTCATGGTGCACTTGGCTACCCCCCAGGGTCAGAGGCCATGAAGAGGCAGCCATCAGCATGGGGGCTCCCTCAGGGTCCCCTAAGACTTGATCTGTGAACCCCACCCTATAGCAACCCAACCTCTGCAACACTTCCAACGCCTGGGGGTCACCGGCCCTCCCACCTCACCTCGCCAGCCCTGTCGCCTCTGCTGGCCCACAAACTACTCCTGCCAGCACAGTGGACCCGGCCTCTCAGGGGCCCCTGGGGGACCCACAAACGCTGTAGCTTGCCCCATCCCACAGGCACGCACTTCAGGGTTCACACAGCCCCAGTGTGTATCCAAGCCCTCGCGAGTAAACATTTCCTGGCCTTGCACAACTGTTCCCTCTGCCCTGGACCCCTCTTCTGGGAAGTGTTTCGCACTAGATTCTGAGGCCTGGGAGCTTCAGGAGGGTGGGCCCCAGAGCCCAGTACAAAGGATGTGCTCACAGAAGCTAAGAATAAATGGTTGATGGGGCACAGGTGCCCCCAGTCAACCTCTGGGGGCTGGAGTGCCACAGGCCTGGGGTCCCCTAATTCCAACCCCCATCCCCCCTCTGAGGCTCTTACGGGGGGTGCCCTGTGGAGCCCACACAGGTGAGAAGGAAGATGAGAGTCCAGGTGACCTGGCCCCAGACCCCCTGTTAGGGTATTGAAGCTGGACCTGCCAGTGCAGGCCAGGGTGGCCCGAGGTCAGATGCATGGTGCCAGTGTGGTGAGCGCAGAGAACAGTGATGAACAGGGTCTCTCAAGACTAGATGTGTGAAGCCCACCTGTCCCCAAATCGCCTAGGCCCCTTCTTTCACTCTTTGTTTCAGTCTGGGCCCTGGGACAAGTACTTCCTCCTGCCCCAATGATAGTAGGCCATTGATGAACATCATTTCCTTATAATGTTGATGAGATGCATAGGAATCTAACTATAATCTGTATCAATTAGCCTAGAGTAAAAATGGTTTCGGTACGTGTCATTTCACTTAAAGTCACAGAACCTATAGTGACGGTAAGTGAGGATGTCCTGTAGCTCCCCAAGTTCCTCCTCTGCACCCCTCTGGCCTGCTCCCCACCCACTGGTCATCAGGGGGATGAGACTCAGGAGGAGGATCCAGACTCTTGGCCCCCAGCTGTGTCCACTCAGGAGTGTGTGTGTGTGTGTGTGTGTGTGGGGGGACTTCCGGGCCCAGGCTACTGAGCCTGAAGCAGCCAGGCCCTCTTGCTGCTGAGGAAAATGAGTGAGAAGAAAACTCTAGAAGCCATGGCAGCATCCGCAGATTCACACGTCAGAGGTGCCAGATGGAATAGAATGGGGCTTGCTCTGGCTGATGACAGCCACAGAAGGCACCAGAGGACGGCCTGAGCTGGGAGAAACGGAACAGCCATTTCTCAAGGGCTGAGCTCCCTGTCCCCGGAGGCAACCAAACAGCAGAAGAGGAAGACTTGCTTGGGATTCATCCCTCTGGAGCTGGTGGTTCCCGACCTTTTGTATATTATGACCCCTCTAGGAATCTGATGAAATCTAGTGCCTTTTCTCCAGAGAAACACACAGAAGGATCAAAATTTGTCTAGTTTCAGGGGCTTTTCACTAAATTGCTAGTGTCCTTCCTGGCGCCCTCACCTCACTCTCTGACTTTGCCAGGGTTTTGGGGGGTGAAAGGAGTTGGCTGGGTGGCTGATGGAGGGAGATGGGGCCTGCTGATACCCAGATGCCTGCCCATTGAATCCCAACCATGTAAACAGTCAGCGTCCAACATGGGTCATAGAAGTTGGCTCGTGGCAGCAGGACAGGGAGACCCACGAGGCTATGATAGAATGAGCAGCATTGTGGCCAAGTTCTCGGGCTTACTTTCAAAATCTAGCAATTTCCATCGAGCAGGGAGGTGGAAAGCTGGTTTCTCTTTGCATTTCAGCTCACCCCTCTAACCACAGGTGGATGATGGCTGGCTACAGTCGTAGAAACTGAGTTGTTCTGATGGGGCAGACACCTTTCCCGCCTTCTGCCAAGCGCTGAGGACAGACATTATTCTAGAAGGCAGAGGTGCCTGAACCTCTGGACTCTGTGGGTGACCTCCAGGCTGGCAGGGGAGACACCCAATAGACGGGTACCAAACTGAACAAATGGGAAATTATAACTATGTCATGAGGGAGGGAGGCAATGAGGGGGAAAGAAAAAAACAGGCAGAGATGCTGCCAGCAGATCTCAGGGGGATGACATGGGTATGAGGCTGACAGCTGAGAAGAGCGGAAAGGGAGAGGCTTGTGCAAAGGCCCAGAAGCAGGACAGGCCACGCTGCGGTAGAAAAAGGAGTGGGGAGTCAAAGCTGACCGAGAGGCTGGGGGAGGTGTGGATCCTAATCCTGGGGCCCCTGGGGAGCCGCAGAGGATCCTGGAGGGGGTGGCAGGGTCATTTCCCAGCTGCAGCCCTCTGGACTTTTAGCTCTGGACTAGGCCCAGCCTCCCTAGGCCACTTCAGAACTGTAATTACCCAGACCACACACAACCAGCCCCGGGCTAAGCCTCTGTGCTCTCGTCAGTGCGCCCACACGGGCAGGCTCTGTGGCAGGCTGGGCACACCCCAGACCGGTCCGACTCGTGCCCCTGTGACAGGTGGGAGGCCTGACCCGTTGTGATTTTTCCTGGCTTCAGGCCAGGAAAGAGGAGGCCGCAGGGAAGGCCAGCCTCAGTCTCTGTGGCCAGCACACAGTCCTGGGGTCAGCCCACTTGCTGGTCCTTTTCTAGAAGCCCTGGTGCCTTCTGTGGCTCCTTCAGACCTGGAGGGAGTGCCCCGAAGCTGTCCTGCTGGACGGCTGTGGGACTTTAGGGACTCAGGTACCTGCGGTGGAGAATAGGTATGAAGCCACCTGTTTTCAGGAACTTCAGGGACCAGAGCACTGGGGCTGGGCTGATGTTGGGCACACAGCTGACACTCCCCTCCCCACACCTGCCAGGCCCCCAGGACAGCAGCCCTGACTGGGTGCCTCACCCAGGCGGGCCTCAGCCACCCAGGGAGGCCCTGAGCTCCTGGCAGGTCCATTTATGGAGAACAAAGGCGCCCGCTCCACACAAAGGCATGACGATGAGCATGAAGAAAGGCTGCTGGCCTCGGCAATTTATTCTAATGCTGCTAATTCAGTTCCAGCACAATTAAAACAGCTCTGATAATACAGGAGACAATTGCCAACCAGCAAATCGCTACAAGCCCACAACCAGGATGCCTGCTGCATGGCGAAGTCTGCCTGACTCCCACCTCGGTGCCACATTGCCTCCGCTGGAGCCTGACACCCCTGGGGCCACATGGGGCCACCTGGGCCCTCGATCCACCTGGGGCTCAGGTAGGACAGTTTCTCTGCCGGCCTGCAGCAGTAATGAGACTTTGTGTTTCCCTGGGTGCCCTGTGCTAAGAAAGAGCCCCGCCCACTCCCTGTGGGACCCTCTCTACCCAGAGACCCCAAGAGCTAAACCAGATCAATCCACAGTCAGGCAGGAAGTATCCTTGCTGTGTGACCTGAGGCAAGTCACTCTTTGTGCTTGGGAAGCACACAGCTCCTACCTGGCAGGATGAAATGTGTTGTCACCTGTATCGGAGCTTAACTCAGGGCTGGCACACAGCCAGTGCACCCCAAACACCAACTGCTATCACCATGAGCTCCTACCACACACGGCCCAGTAGGGTCTGAAAAATGCTGGGGGAAATGTGCTATTATTAAGCATTGCCCATACATGAGCCCCAAGTTCAGTGTTTCACAAATGTCCTCTTTATCCCCCCACACCCCCAGGGCTAGCTAGCCCCAGGGGTGTAGGCGCTGTGGGGCATGTGTGGGGGGAGGTGACATACTACTGGGCAGCAGGCAAGGTGCATGGAGGGGTGGTGGGCGAGGACAGTGGGAAGGTGGTGGGGGTGAGGCGGAGGGGGCGCAGGGCCCTGGTGCCAGTGGTGATGGCTAAGTACGTCTTTCAACACCTCACCACCACCCACACTCCCAGAGGGAAGCCCAGGTCAGGCTCACTTTGCAGCTGAGTAAACTGAGGCCCAGCAAGGTGAACTGACCTGCTCATGGGCCTGGGCTAGGAAGAAGTGGTGGGGACAGGCAGGGCAGGAGTCTCCCCAACACGCTACCCTTGTGGATACTGGTTCAGGCACTCCAGACACGCCTCCCCTTGCCCTGCGGATGACCTGGAGCGAGGGTAATGCTAGCAGGACGGAGAGGCTGGGCACCTGTCTGGGGGAGCCCATGGGTGACAACAGGGGTCACCACTGCCCAGGGCAACGCTGGGCATGGCCCCCACTGCCTGGAGCCCCCAGTTATCGCGGTGAGCAGCCGCCCGCCGCCTATCTGTCGCCTGCTCATTAAGCTGCATGCCGAAATGGAAATGAAAACATAATAGCTATTTGATTGGGGCTGAGATAGTTTGCATATTGGCTCGGTGCTGATAGCGGAATTTCATCAACTCCCTTTTTTCATGCTTTAAAACTGAATTACGGAGACAGGCTCTGTGCAGTGGGATGATCCCAACTCCTTCCAAGTCCCCAAGCCAAGCAGTGACGATTAATGACTCCCTCCTGGTTTTGATGGTTAAGGCAGCTGGGGGATCCTTTTGAATAACTGCCAGAGTTGGTGGTGGCTGAGGAGGGGACACAATCCTCCCAGACTTCTGCCAGCAGGTGGGCCTGCCAGGTGGGTATAGATGGGTGTGTCTCAGAGCATTGGATGGGGATTCGGAGGCCCTGGGCCAAGTCCCCCGCTGCCTGCACACTGCACCTGTGTGAACTTGGGGGACTCTGATCAGCCCCCAGATCACTGGAAATGTGAAAGTTCCAGAGCCCCCCACCTGGATTGGGGCTTGGCCATGGGTGCGGGTCTTTCCTTGTGCCTGCCCATTGCACAGGTTGTTTATGCCTCTCTGGGAAGCTCCCCTCTAGTCCCAACTTACAGGGGAGGAAACGGGGCAAGCACCTGCCCAGGCCTCCCTGCCTGTGTCAGGACTGGATTCTGAATGGCCTGGATTCAGGGTGGACACTGGTGGACCGTGACTCTGCTCCTGCTCCACTGATATCCAGATCTGCCTGGGGAGTTGCAGAGGTGGCAGGCAGAGTGGCACCAGGCAGACCCTGGAGAGCAAGCTGGGCTCGGATGACCTCATTCTCCACCACTGTTCTTTCATTCACTCATTCATTTATTCATAAAACTTCTCTGAGCCCACTGAGTGACAGACCACCCGCCCCCCGCCCCCAGGCATTGGCGACCCAGCACTGACCAAAACCTACTCCAAGAAAGAAACGTGAAAAATGCAAGGGCAGCCACTGCCACAAAGGATGGGTGGAGGTGCCAGTCAGGGAAGGCTTCTTGGAGGAGGCAACAAGTGAGTAGCGATCTGGAAGGGGACGGAAGGACGTTGCCTGCAACCGGGGCTAGGGAAAAGCATTCTGGGTAGAAGGAACAGCAGGATTCTGAGGCTGGTGGCCTTGTGCAGGCTATGCCGCCTTGAGCCTGGTTTCTTGAAAGCTGGGACGACAGCAGCTTTGTGTCATGGGCTGGGGTCAGGGTTCAGCAAAGTGGTGCCAGTGGGTGCTGAGCACAGACTAGTGGTTACTATTACAACTGTTACTGTTTCAACTCTCCAGGGAGGTTCCACCTGCCCCTCTAGGGGTAGAGTGGGGGTGGACGGGGCTGGGGTGGCTGGGGGGCTAGGGCCTGGGGAGGACAGTGCAGCCAGAAGAGAAAGGCCTCCCCCCAGGCCTGGCATAAGGCCTGGACTCCTGTCTCGCTGGCCCTGGACTGCCAGGAGAGAGACCCTGGCCTCTGGGCAGCACAGCGGTCAGATAAGGCCCTGATAACAGAGAGAAAATAGCAACAGGTTCAGACTTTCCCACTGCCGGGTAGCGGGTAGCTCAGGCCATGGGGTGAGAGAGAGGCGGTGGGGACAGCCCTGCTCTCCCTGTGAAAGCATGCTGTGGGAGGTCAGGGTGATGGGGACCTGGTCATTCCAGCTGGGCCCCTGTCTGCTGGGCCTGGCCTCTTGGCAGTGCGCAGCACAACCCTTGGTGAAATGCCCCTCCACCCCCGGGTCTGGGTCCTGGTGAGCAGGAAGGGGTGCTCCTAAGGAAGGGGCCCATGTAGGAGATCCAGCTAGTGTCTGACAGACAGGGAAACACAGAGCACAGATAACTACACACACACACACACACACACACACACACACACACACACACACACACACACACACACAC